>RJWJ010004492.1:0-75630 GCA_004363605.1 Indri indri
CTGAAAATGTTAAATGGAAAATTCCAGAAATAAACAGTTCATAAGTTTTTAATTGTATGCCATTGAGTAGCATGAAGAAATCCCATGCTGTCCCAATCTACCCCATCTCATCATAAGAAGGATGAGTACAGAATAAGATATTTTGAGAGAAAGATCACATTTGCATAACTTTTATTATAGTGTGTTGTTATAATTGTTCCATTTTATTATTAGTTATTGTTATTAATCATTACTGTTGTTAATCTCTTACTGTGTCTATTTTATAAATTAAATTTTAGCATATTTATATATATATATATACAAAAAACACACTATATGTAGTATGTGTATGTACATGTGGTTTGGTACTTATCTCAGTCTCAGATATCTACTGGGGGTCTTGGAACATAGTCCATGTGGAAAAGGGGGGACTATTGCATCCATTTCCCTTCTTGTTGCTTAGTTGGTGTTTCAAGTAAACTGTAGCAAAGCAATGGTGAAATGAGACATGGTTGCCTCAATCTTGATATTAGTGGGAAAGCTTTGAGTTTTTGCCAGTAAATATGATGTTAGCTGTAAGGGATGTCTTTAATATATCACTTATGAGGTTGAGGAAGCCCCATTTTTAATTTGTCGAGGGCTGTTCTCATTAATTAGCATCAAATTTTGTCAGACATTTTCCTACATCTATAAATATGATCATGTGATTATTCTTTTTTAGCTTGTTGATATATAGATTACTTTGCTTGATTTTCAAATGTTGATCCAAACTTGCAGACCTGAAATAAACCTCACTTCTTCATAGCTTATAATTATTTTATACATTATTGGATTTAGTATGTTAATATTTTTTGAGTACTTTTGCATCTATGCTCATGAGAAATATTAGTCTGTAGTTTTCTTTTCTTGTTATATCTTTGACTTATTTGGTATTAAGGTAATGCTGACATCAAATGAGTTAGGAATTATTCTTTCTACTTCTATCCTCTGAGATTGTAGAGAATTGGAATGTATAATTTATTCCTTAAATGTTTGGTAGATTTCACCAATAAACCTGTCTGGGACTGTGCTTTCTGTTTTGGAAGGTTATTAATTATTAATTTTAATTTTTACTAATAGGTATAGAGTTATTCGGATTATTTATTTCTTCTTGTGTGAATTTTAGCATGTTGTGTTTTTTAAGGAATTGGTTCAATTCATACAAGTTAACAATCTGATGAGCAAAGAGTTGATCATAGTATTCATTATTATTCTTTTAATTTTCATAGGATCTGTAATAATGATTGCTCTTTCATCTATAATATCATTAATTTGTGTTTTCTCTTTTTTCGTAGTTATCCTGATTAGGAACTTATCGATTTTATTAATCTTTTCAAAGAACTAGTTTTTAGTTTGGCTAATTTTAGCTATTGATTTTTTTCTTTCCAATTTCATTGATTTCTGCTCTGCTTCCCTCTTTTTCCTTCTGCTTCCTTCAGATTTAATTTGCTGTTTTTTTCTGGTTACATGAGGTGGAAACTTACATAATTGATCTTAGTTTGTTTTTCTAGTATGCGTATTTAATTCTATAAATTTCCCTCTAAACGTTGCTTTCATAGCATACCACAAATTTTGATGTTTTCGTTTTCATTTGGTTCAAAATATTTTTAAATTTCCCTTGACATTTTTTTTTTTTGGCATGTGTTATTCAGAAACATGTTTAATCTCCATGTATTTTGGGATTTTCCAGTTATCTTTCTGTTGGTGATTTCTAGTTTAATTGCATTGTGGTCCGAGAGCAGATATTGTATGATTTCTATTCTTTTATATTTGTTGAGGTGCATTTTATGAAACAGAATGTGGTCTATCTTGTCGAATGTTCTGTGTGACCTTGAGAAAGATTATAGTCTGCTGTTGTTGGATGAAGCAGTCTATAGATGTCAATTGTGTCCAGTTGGTTGATGGTGTTGTTCAGTTCAGTGATGTCATTAGTAATGTTTTGCCTGCTAGATCTTTTAATTTCTAATAGAGGAGTGTTGAAATCTGCAACACTGATAGTGGATTCATTTATTTCTCATTGCAGTTCTATTATTTTTTGCCTCATGTAGTTTGACACTGTCTTTTTAGCCACATGAAGGATTACTGTGTCACGGAGAAGTGACTTCTTCATCATTATGTAATGTCTTTCTTTATCCCTGATAACTTTCCTTGCTTTGAAGTCTTCTCTGCCTGAAATTAATATAGCTACTCCTGATTTCCTTTGATTAATGATGGCACAGTATATTTTTCTTCATCCATTTACTTTTATTGATAAACATTTACAAACACACTTTTATGTTTATGTTTAATGTGGGTTCCTTGCAGAAAACATATAGTTGGGTCTTTTTGATCCATTCTGAAAATCTCTGTCTTCTACTTGGTTCATTTAGGCCATTGACATTCAAAGTGATTACTGATGCGGTTGGATTAATATTACCGTAATTGTTACTGTTTCCTATAAGTTACCCTTCATCTTTATATTCCTATTTTGCCTTCCACTGTTTTTCTGCCTTTTATGCTTCTATGTGAGCATTTTGTGTGATTTAATACTTAATTTTTACCCTTTCATAGCATGTTTTACGTGTGTGTGTGTATTACTTTTTTAATGCCTGTTTGGAGTTTGCAATATACATTTACAACTAATCCAAATCCACTTTGAAATAACGCCCCAAGACTTCACAGGTAGTATGAGTACCTTATGATAACAAAATAATCTTATTTCTATTCCCCCATCCCTTATTGTTGTCATTCATTTTACTTATATCAAGTATATATAATAATATATATAATATATATGTAAGCAAACATCAATACATTGTTTCTATTCTAATTTTGAACAAACTTCCACTTGTTAAATCAATAGGAAAAATAAAAATACAATTTTTTATTTTACCTTCACTTATCCTTCTTCAGCGACCTTTTCTTTATGTATATTCAAGCTTCTGAACTATGTCATGTTTCTTTTCTCTAAAGAATTTCTTTTAACATCTCTTGCATGGCAAGTCTGCTAGCAACAAATTCTTTTAATTTTTGTTGTTGGTCTGAGAAAATTTTTATTTCTCCTTTACTTTTGAAAGATAATTTTATCTGTGGATTTTTCTTTAAATACTTTATATATTTTTTCTTCTCTTTGTTTGCTCAGTTTCTGAGAAGAACTCAAATATAATTCCTATCATTACTCTATAGATAAGGTATTTTTCCTATAGCTTATTTCAGGATTTTTTTTTTTTTCTATCTTTGCTCTTCTCAAGTTGACAAAAGATATTCCTAGCTGTAGTTTTTGGGACGTCATTTATTCTGCTCAGTGTTCTCTGAGATTCCTAGATCTGTGATTTGCTATCTGACATTAATTTGGGGAAATTTCCAGTTATTATTGTTTTAAATATTTTTTTCTGTTCCTTTCTGTCTTTCTTCTCATTCTGGTAGTCCCTTTACATGTACGGTACATATTTTGTATTTAATAGTTGTCCACAGTTCTTGAATATTCTGTTCTATAATTTTTATCTTTGTTCTTTTTATTTTGTAGTTTTCAAAGTTTATATTGATATATCCTCAAGCTCACAAGTTCTTTCCTCAGTCATGTCCAGTCTATTAATGAGCCTATCAAAGGCATTCTTCATATCTGTTACAATGGTTTTGATCTCTAGCATTTCTTTTTGCTTCTTTCCTCGAATTTCCATCTCTATGCTTACATTGCCCATTTGTTTTTGCATGTTGTCTACTTTATTCATTAGCATTCTAGTATTTTAATGATAGTTGTTTTAAATATCCAGTCTGATCATTTCAGTGGAACCGGCAGTTTCTTTATTTCAAATTATAAAATCAGCAGTCCTGTAAGGAAGTGAAGAAGGATTTATTTCAACGTTGATGACATATTTTGATAACTAAGTGGCAGATTCCATGTTTTCTTTTTCTGTGAGGCTTACCTATGGCTAAAGAAAACCAAAGATTGTCTAGGACTTTTCTATTTTCTTTGGTCCTTTTTGAGACAACCTTGATGATTTTTGATGTGTTAATAATTGAACTTGTTCATTTTCACATCTGCGGGAAATTTTTATTGTTCCTCCTTCCCACTTAAGCTCCTGGGAAAAAAACATATAACCATGTCTCAGATTGCACAGACCTGTAAAATTATTTTTTAATTACTTGACACAACTGAAATTGAATGGCTAAGTTTTAGTAAAAGCTGCAGTGTGTGATATTTTTAATAAAATTTTATTTTAGGACTAATGATCTGAGTTTTATCATTTATATTGATCCAAACAGGTGTCAGTAAGAAAATTAAAGCAAGATTATACACACTACATTGAGTTCAACCTGGTTTATTTTTCTAGTTTTCATTTTTTAAGCCTTTTCCATTATCATGCTTCATCTGCCTTTTTTTAAATTTAGACATGGGAGACATCTGGAAAACTGCTTTGCAGACAGAGCAACTGGATTTTATTTGCAGGAAAACAGGAGGAGAGGCGGAGAAGACAATCATAGGTCTCTTAGCCAAGTCCTGAATCTTTTATCACAGTATTATCAAGACTAATTTTCTTAATATGTTGGAAAGGAGGAAGAAATTTTGAAAACTTTTTTCAGATACTATGTTTTGTGAAAATGACTGGGTTATAAACAAATCTAATACAGAAAGAAAGAAATCCTGTAAAAGAAGTTAAAAAGAATTACATAAACACAATCATACATCATGGATGTATTATCCATTCTCTCAATTATATTTTCATATTACTACAGAGAAGCTCAGATGCCATGCAGTTATAAATGCATATAATGAAGATAAGAAAAATATAAAGGTTAATGTTTCTATTGTGGTGATGAGAAAATGTTGCCTCAAATATATTATTTTTTTATCTACTGAGTTTTTCATATTTAAGTATATAACTTTAGATTTGCATAAAATCATTCCATTTCAGTTACATAGAGTAAGATAAACAAAGCAACTAACAAGCAAACCAATTTCTAAAACAAGATAATAATTACCCTTCTAAGCACCAATAGATTATTTCTTAAACCAGAAGTTTTATTAGTTGGTAATCATAAAAAATTGATAATTAATTATTTAGTATGGTAAAAAGCCTAATAAATTTTAGGATACGTTCGAATAGCATATTTTTAAATGAAATTGCCTGTATTTTTAAAACAAATATAATTGTGTAAAATAACATACTTTTCATTAGATGTTCTCAATATTTTTACCATACCTTTTTTATCATTTTCTCCTACTTAAAAAATGTTTCATTTAAATAATCTCTTGAATAATTTACTTAATAATTCCTAAGTTTATTCCAACCTACTACAATGCTACTATTTAAAAGTTTAATATTTTCTGCATGCTTAAACTTTATAAAGTAATTCTATTTCAAGGATTCCTTCTAAGCAAATGAATAAAGTGACCACAAAAGAAATGATATATTACTAGTGAACAACAATTTGCTCCAGTGCATATCAATGAAAAAATGTGAATATTTGCATGTAATATTTTGAAAATAGTATAAAGTGAGAGAATGCCATGGCTAAAAAATGTTCTTTACCATTTTTTATAACTTCCCTTCAATGTGAAATCTTTTCTTTGAAAAATTTTGGCTAAAATTTCAGAAATAACATTAATCACATGCATCATAATGTTATATTGCTGTACTTTATAACAATTTGTTCAGTGTGATATTTATGTCGGTGGTGATGTGACTACAAACACACCTACTGCACTGCCAGTCATATAAAAATATAGCACATACAATTATGTACAATACATACTACTGTCATGATAACAAATGACTATGTTCCTCGTTTATGTATTTACTATACTATACTTTTTTATCCTACTTTAGAGTGTACTTCTTCTAATTATAAACAAATTTCACTGTAAAGAAATATGCTATGTTTCCGTAACAGCAGCTTCATATATCTCATGTTTACTATCTCTTTTGATTGTATCATTTTCTCTTGCACTTAATTTAATCTCATCTTGTTTTTGTCATGATGTCCCCTAACCATACAAAATCCATTGTTAATGTTGCTAGTAAGAGACTATGTCCTGGCTGACCTGAAACTAAAATTAAAAGTGATTAAGGGCTACAGAAGGAGAAAATCAGTGATGGTTATTGCACCCCTGTTAAGCATGTCCCATTCTATCACAGCTACAATCTTGAAGAACAAGAACATAATGATGGAAGCTGTTAAAGGATCTTCTTCATCGAAGGCAATGAGATGTACAAAAATTTGAGAAGGGCCTGTATTGGATATGAAGAAACTTCTAATAACCTGGATTGAAGACCAAACACAAAGCTATACCCTTCTCACCGCCATGAGGATCATGGCCAAACCAAGACGTTTGTTGTGATATTGAAAGAATAGGCTGGACCTGACTACAATGTTGAATTTACTGCTAGCTCTGGATGGCTTAATGGATCAAAGATTTGTTACTCAATACATAATGTGTAAGTGCGTGGTGAGTCAATGATGTGAAGACAGCTGAAGAATTTTTGGAAACTCTAAATAAGTTAATTGTGAAGGAAAATTACTTGCTATAGAAAATCTTCAATATATATGAAACCTCCCAAATCTGGAAATGAATGCCTTAAAGGACTTTTTTTTCATAAGGAGGGCAAGCTAATGCCAGTTTCAAGGCTTTTAAAGGCAGGATAGTCTTCCTTTGGGGCAATGTTACAGACTATGGTTCAAAACCCTTTGAATCTGGCACAGTGAGAACTCCAGCCTATCAATAAGCACATACTGCCAGTGTACCATAGAAGCAATAAGAAACCATGCGTGACCCAGCTCCTTTTCCAGAGTACCCTCCTAAATTGCTATGCCCAAGAAATAGAGAAGCACTGTTTAGAGAATAATATATCTTTAAGTATTTTGCTTATTATTGATAATGGTCCCACACAACCTCCTTTTGTTGTTGATCTTCATCTCAATATCAAAGTGGTGTTTCTCCTTGCAAACACCACCTCTTGGATCCAACCAATGGATCAAGGAGTTATAATGGCTTTTAAGGCCTACCACCTGAGGAGGACCTTTGTATAGGCCATTGATGAAACTGAGAAAGACACTGAAAAGACATTGATGCAATTCTGGAAGGATCACAATATCTATATCTGCTTTAAGAACCTTGAATGGCATCTGGAAGAAGACACTCAAGAAGTTTGACCATGAGTTCAAATATGTCAAGGATGAATAAATTGCAAAAATCAACAAAGCTGTGGCTGAGACATTAAACGCCCTTAAGCAGGGTGTGGATGAAGAGGACATTGAGGAACTCCTAGAGGTGGCTCCTGAGCAATTGACTAATGAGGAATGGAGGGATGCATTAAAGAGGGAGGCATTGCTGAAGAAGAGGCAAGAGAAAAGGAACTACAGAAGAAGAAAAAGAACTCTGAATAAAATTCACAGTGAAGGGTTTAGCACAATCTTTTTCAGACATCAACAAACTTCTTAAAAAGTTTGAAAGCATGGACCCTAACACTCAAAGGTTTTCCTTAATAGAGAGGAATGTTCATGGTGCATTATCTGCTTATGAGCAAATCTATGATTACAAAGAGCAAGAAACAAAAAACAATGACAACATAAAAAAAAAAAACCACACCAAAAACCAAGCAAAACACCATGGACATCTTTATTTTCAGGAACATAGAAAAGAGTGACACCTTCTCAAGGAGAGCACCAGGCTGGTCCTTCAGTAGGTACTGCAGAAGAAGGCATTATCCTACAAGATTACAGCTTCCTGCATGCTATTGCCCATAAAAACTTTCCAGTGGGAAAAGATGTGGAGGAGTAAGACAGTGATATTGATGATCCTGACCTTACATAGGTCTAGGATAATGTGGGTGTTGTGTGTCTTAGTTTTTTTGAAAAAGGCAGTTTAAAGATTGTAAACAAAGATTTTAAAAATAGAAAAAACTCATAGAATAGAGATATAAAAAAAGAAAATACTTTTGTACAGCTATACAATGTGTTTCAATTTTAAGCTGTGTTACTACAAACAAGTCAAAATTAAAAAAATAAAAATAAAAAGTTTATAAGGCAAAAAAGTTACAATAAGCCAAGGTTAATTTTCTACTGGAGAAAGAATTTTCTTTATAAACTTAGTGTAGAGTAGGTGTGTAATGTTTACAAAGTCTACAGTAGTGTACAGTAACCTCCTAGGCCTTGATATTCATTCACTGCTCCCTCACCAACTTACCCAGAGCAACTTCCAGTCCCACAGGCTCTATTCATTGTAAATACCCTATATATTTTTAATAGGTGCACCATACTTTTACTGTACCTTTTCTGTTTATTTACACAATAATTATCATTGTGTTACAATCTCCTACAGTATTCAGTGTCGTAACAGGCTGTATAGATTTGTAGCCTACAAACAATAGGCTATACCACAGAGGCTAGGTGTGTGATTGGCTACATCATTTAGGTTTGTGTAACACATTTTATGATGTTTGCCCAATGATAAAATCGCCTAACACGTTTCTCAGAATGTATCGCTGTAGTTAAGCGACACATGACTGTATTTAGAAAGGTCTCTTGTACAAATTTGCTTCTGGCCAAGACGGAATAACAAGAACAAAATGTTCTATAACAACCACAAAAACCAGATAAAATATATGGGACAATAGTTTTCGAGATACTGGACATCAGGTAACGAAGAATAGTGATTTCTGAGAATTTGGAAAAAGATTATTTGAGGCCTACAATACCCTGGTTTACTGTCTGTAAAGTGTATCCAGACCACAGTGTAGGAAGGTGAAACCCAGGTGGAACTCAGAAATTCTCCTTTATTTATGCAACAAAATTTTGTAATGCCTACTATGTTTAGAGGAAAATATAAGTAGAGAATAAGTTTCTGTCCTTGCCGTCATGAAGATTAGGTGAGAGGAGATAGCCAACTGCAATACAGTGACATTTCCAATGATAGTACCTAAGTAATGCCATAAATGATGCCATTCTGCCTGCCATAGTTCAAGTTCAGTGTGGTTGAAATTCTTGCCATTTTGCCTTATATTATGATCTTTTATTTATATTACTCTGCCACCTACATTCTTTGGAAGTTCTTAGAGTATTGTTTATCTTAAATGCTAATGTGCCCACTTAACTTTACACATTGTAGTCATTCAGTAACTTGTTAGGCATTGTTGCATATGCTTATGTAAAGGTAGATGAATAATTTTTAAGAAAATAATTGCTGTGATCCAAGAGATTTGTGTTCAAGTAAGTCCTCTTATATAATTTGCTCTGTATAAAACCTTGGAAAGGTATTTAAATAATAGTAGCTTAGTTTCCACTTGTGTAAATGGATATAAAGATATCTGCTTAACAAGACTATCATAAGGATTAAGGACAATGTTACATATAAATACTTAACTTGGTTGCAGACGGCTTTTCACATGTTTGTATGATTGTTATGTTATCATCATTCAGGAGTAAATCAAGTGAAGCTGCAATAAAACCCTTCCAGTATGAATATCTAATGGCAAATGAATGCTTTTTTGTTTGTGCTCGATGATGGGTCAATATCTGAGTTTAGGCCAGGTGTGCTGGCTCACTCTTGTAACCCTAGCACTTTGGGAGGCTAAGGCCAGAGGATCCTTTGAGGCCAGGAGTTAAAGATCAGCCTGAACAACATAGCAAACCACTACCTGACCCAAAAATAGAAAAATCAGCTGGGCTTGGTGAGGTGTGCCTGCAGTCCAAACTAATCAAGAGGCAGAGGCAGGAGGATCACTTGATCCCAGGAGCTTGAGATTGCACTGGGCTATGATTATGCCACTGCACTGTAGCTTGGACAACAGAATGAGACCCTGTCTCAAAAACAAATAAAGATACACAAATATCTGAGTTTAGTAACAAAAATTATAAAGAGGAGGACTGGCACTACCTACCTTTTAACATTTTATATATTCAAAATCCTGAAAAGTAGAAAAAAATTTTAAAGGAAAAATGATTTTAAATATTAAAAAATTAAGTAGATTGATATGACAATATTATCACCTCTAACAAATTCATTAAAGTTATCATGTCGAAAAATTTCATTCTCATCAAGCCCCTGAGTTTTTGCTGTTTCATTTACTGTCATAATCACTGATTTAATAAAGTACTTTCTTGATTAATGTATTCAGGCCAATTTGATTAAGAATCTCTAAATTTACTTTAGCTACTACATCATAAATAGATGAAGTAACAATAAGTGTTTGGAAATCTGTCTTCCAAGAGTGGAGTTTTAACCCAAATTACCTACAAAATAGTGTATTTTGTTTTATCTGAAATACTTCTTTTATGTCCATCGTACTTCTGCGAACACCCCATATAAAAAAAACACAAAGCTACTGTCTAAACATTATGCACAGTTTTGAATCCTATCAATAGTTATGCAGATGTATCTGCATACAGATATATATGTATGTATATCTATCTGTCTGTCTGAGGGTGTTTTGTGTTGCTATAAAGAAATACCTAAGACTGGAAGACTTATAAAGGAAAAAGGTTTATTTGGCTCATAATTCTAATGCATGGACAAGTTCAAGATTGGGTATTTGGGTCTGGTGAGGGCCTTAGGCGGCTTCTAGCTGCTTCTGCTCATGGCAGAAGGCTAAGGAGAATTGGCTGTGCAGAGATCACCTGGCGAGAGAAGAATCAAAAGAGAGAGAGACCCTAGGCTCTAAACAACCAGCTCTGGCAGGAACTAATAGAATGAGAACTCACTCACCTCCGAGGGAGGGCATTAATTTATTCATGAGGGATCTGCCCTCATGATCCAAATACCTTCCATCAGGCCCCACCTCCAACATTGAGGATCAAATTTCAACATGAAGTTTAAAGAGGACAAATATCCAAACCATAACATTATTATCTATATATCTATCTTTATATTGTTATTATTATTATTATATCTGTGACTTAACTAATTCTTCCTCATAAAACTAAATTTTTCATCAAGTCTTCTTAGCTTTTAAAATACCCTCAGCATTTAGATGGAACAAAATAGCTTAGAACAGAATTTTAAAATGTTTAAATAATATATGTAGTATAGCTATATGATGTGAATGCCAAATACTGCAACTGAAATATCTTCATGTAATCATTAAAGCATATGAAATATACATTTACAACTCTTTAAATATTTATTTTGAATGTAATATATGTTCTCTAGATTCTACTGTCATTTTATAAAGATCGAATTAGAAGGAGAAAATAAATTTTATGGAAAATTTGCTTGGGGATTCTTGCATAGAAAAGTGATATTGGGCCAATTTTCAAGGTAGGATTTAGATCTTATTTTAATTATGCTAATTGTACTCAGGTATAGTATACAACTTGCTATTGTAAAAAACAAATTGTATTTGGTTATTGGCATTGTTTTCTTTCTCAGGAGTTTTGAATATGTCTTTAAGATTGCAATAGTAATCAAAATAAGAACACTTATTGCCCACTATATAAAAGAAACCAAATCAATTACTCTGCAATTCTAACCACTTTCCATTAAAGAAATTGCCAGTTACATCAAATGGAGGTCATATTATATACAGCTACACTCAGCAATCTCTTTTTCTTAAGCTACCCTATGATATTTGGTACTGTGAGAGATAGGACGGCAAAGTAATCTAATTGGTAACAAATGTCTTAAACTATTAGCATTAGTGTGAATTTGTTTGAATATTTTGCATTTAAATATACAAACATTCAGTGACATGTCTTCCACTAGGGGTACTACTATGTTGATAGTAATGGGTGGTTTCACTCAGTGTTTCAAAGAAAGTTAACAAAAGTAGCTTTCCATTAATTTTTAAATAGATGAAATTATATTCCCCTTTATATGTTTTCATTCCCTAAAAACATTTGGAATTCTTTTTATCAGAAAGAAGTATTGAAGCTCCTTTAGTTATATCAAACATAAGTTAATTAAACAATATTTAACTCATGCTAAACAGTTAGCTATAAAATGTCTTCATTATAAACTGGCAACTTGTTGCAAGTCAAAACTACAAGATCTATACCGTATGATTCACTCACATTTTTTTATTGTTTTTGTTTTGTTTTGTTTTTTACACGTCAGCTAAGGCTTTAAGTTACTTGTTAATGAGTGTACTTAGAAAGTAGGGTCATTCTGTAGTTATTTTGGTGAGTTCACTTTAAAATAGAAACATGTATATATAAAATTGGACATTAATGAAATGTATTCTAATCAGTTTGGGTCATAAATTCATTATATGTATGTAATAATGAATGCGCTATAAATAATAACCATAAACAAATGCTCAGAATGTCCTTTTTGTTAATAATCTTTTCATCTACATATCTTTAAAAATAAAAACATGACTTTGTTGCCATGCACCATTCTACTTTCTACCATAACAATTATTGTATTTTGAAGTACTACGTAATTAATTGACTCATTATTTTTATTGTCCATTGTCTACCCCTCCTTCACTAGAATGTGAATTCCACGAAGGCAGAGATCTTCACATGTATGGTCACTGTCATTCCCCACATATCTAGAACAGAGTATGGTATACAATAGGCACTCAATAAATACTGGCTAAAATAATGCTTGAATGAAATGCTATTAATGGTTTTATTCTAACAAAATTTTCAAATCTTCTTGAAATAGATATTTTTGAAATGCTATATTTTAGTATTTGATATAAATAGAAGAAAAAATGAAGAGATGAAAATCATGGTAGAAGAATTAAAATATTTTTAGTATCCTCCACTAAAAATAATAACAAACACATGGTAACTTTGACATATTATTTAATTCACTCTCTCCCAAACTTTCACTTAGCTACAAATATGAATAATCATAATAATAATAGCAACAATGATCATAATAGTAACAACAGTAAAAAATACAAACCCATATAGAAAGAGAAAACAGGAGAAAATAGTAGTAGATGAGAGATGGCTACAGCATTTTGGAACTAACATTCATGAACGAAAAAGTAAGAAAACTGAATGCTAATTGCCTGTAACACAGACATTTCAAACAATTCTTTTAGTAAAAATTTCTGTTCAAGATGGTTCCATGGGGAGGCAATGAAAACAGAAAAAAAAAATGATTGATGAAACTAGAATCTTCTACACACATTCTTAGTTTTATATTTCCAGGCAACTACTCCTCTGAAATCAGACAACTGGAAGTTTTTATCCCAGGAAACATTTTCTGTCCTAACAGAGTTCTCTACGACAGCAGGTACAGTTGAGTAACATACAGAATTCAGGAAAATTAAGGGGAGAAATTCTACATACTAACTGGAGAGAACTTACCAGTCACCTCTTACCACTGGGTTCCTACAAGGATGGCAACATTTTTATGCCCTCAAAATGATATTGGAAGATTGCTCTGTGAGTAGATTGAAGCATTCAAGAAAAAGGATTTGTTGATACTGACATTTGTGCACCATCCCTCGAAGTGACTGGATCAATCTAGTAAATACTTAAAATTCCCTTTAGGAGTTAAACTGAATGAAACAGGAATACATGTAGTAAGATGGATAAAATTTTATAAGCGTTGTGCTGAGATGAAAAATGTTTCATGATACATCCAATTTACCTATATGTTTCTCATACAAAACAATCATATGGCTGGTCCAATGGTAGTGGGTTAACAGAACTTATTAACATTAGTGTCACTAAAGTTGGTATTCAACCTCCCACTGCTGAATTTGACTGGCTTTAAAAAAAAAAAACAATGATATACATTTGAAGAATATATATATATATGCATGAATGTATAAAAACATGAATGGGAATGTATCACATCAAGTTAAGATAGAGGCTTTCTCTAAGGAGGAGGAAAGAATGGGGTGTGAGCCTTATCTGTATCTATATCATTTTGTTAAAAAAGAAAGTTGGAGCAAATCTGGGGAGAGAAATTTAGAATCTTTTAGATCTAAATGGTAACCACAGTTGTTTCTCTTAAATTATATTTTTATTTTTGAAAATATTTCTAAAATATAGAAAATATTTTTAAAATAAGAATATTTCTCCTACTGTAAATTAGAATAAATCATAACTTCCAGCTATTTCATGAATACTGACTTTGCTGAAAGAGAAATTGGTAGTAGGTAAAGATAGAACACCCAAGGATCATTTCTTCAAGCTTTCTCAGTGATGGTTGAGCAAGATTGTACGGACGCTGAAGTTTAAGGATGGCGTCTTTGAGATTGCTTAAAAGTAACCCTTCATTCTCAGGATCAGAATGTCAAGAACATAGGAAATTGTCAAATGTGCTAAAGCATCTGCTTAGAGTTTTACACAAATGGATGAAAAGACCAGGGGGCACTGGAAATAAAACAATGAAGAAAAATTTAAGCAAGAGTAAGAAAATGCTTACTCTGACTTGACCCCTCACTTTAACACAATTCTATATAGCTTGCATGGCTTAGTATAGCAAAGAGAAAATGAAAGTCACACTGCTAGTTTATGTAGCACTCCAATTGCATTAAAATAAGAAAATTCGAATAGTGATTGCATGCAATTCTTTTTGTATATTATTTTTATTCAATAACGAAGAACCTAACAATTACATTTGACAAGAGGGCCATTCAGAAAGAGACATATAAATAAATGGGTAAAGTTCAGAGATATTTTGAAGAGGACAATAGGACAGTAATTTTTGGATTGTTCTATGAAATTCTGACATTCTGTGGAGGTGTTACAGGGTAAGCCAAGTTATATCAGAAGGCTACAGGGGAAGTGTCCTACAAGCTCCTTCCCCCAAATTTAACATAAACTCTACTTTTATTTGTTTGCATATTCGATATTCATATAATATTTTTAGGGAAAAAGGCTATGATGCTTATGTCAATACATGTTTGAAACTGTTGACTAAAGGATGTGCAAATTACGGTATATCTTTATAAGTCTATCTGACTTTAACATTTTTAACAGATTTTAAATAGATGTTAGTAGCATTTTTAAGATAGATATTAGTACTATTTTAAAAGATACAATATTTTCATAGGTTTGATAGATACATTTAATTAATATAACCCAGACTGATTATTAGTTTCACATTAAGTAAAACTCTGCTTTCAGTTACTAGATTCTGAATTCCTATAAAAACTGAATTTGTAGGATAGATAATAACTTCAAATAGCAGCAATTCAAATAACATGATAAAAATTCAGACTGTCTAAATGATGACAGTGAATAAGCTTAAAAACCTGCATAGATGATAGGTAGAGAAGTAGACAGAAGGATACAGAGGATACAGAGATACAGAGATATAAAGATATCTATTTTAACTCTTTCCTGATTGCATGCACTGTCCCATAAATTACTTCTAAAATTAAAATATACCTTGGATATCAGAAATGAAGAGGGGATATCAACATAGATAACATTACATTAAAAGGATAATAAATAATATAAACAACTCCCTACACCCAAATTTGATAACCTAGATGAAATGGAGCAATTCCCTTAAAAATGCAATATCAAAAACTTCATCCTATTAAAGAAATAGAATCGATAATTAATAACCTTCCGAAACAGAAAGTACCAGTCCCAAATGCGTTCACAGGTGAAATCAGCCAAACATTAAAAAAATATATATATAAAAAATATATATATATTATAATGTATATGTATATATTTATATATAAAATGATTTTTTACAATCTCTTTCAGAAAATAGAAGCAGAGGGTATACTTCCTAACTTTTTGATGTGGACAACATTATCCTAATATCAAAACAAGACAATGACATTATAATAAAAGAAAACTATAGAACAATATCTCTCATGAGCTCGTATGTAAAAATCATCAACAAAATAATAGCAAATCAAATTTAGCAATATATGAAGATAGTTATACACCATTAACAAGTAGGATTTATTCCAGGCATGGAAGGCTGGGTCAACATTTCTCAAAAACCATAGAATATACCACTCTAAGATTGAACCCTAATATAAACCATGGACTTTGGGTGATAATGAAGGATCACTGTAGATTCATTGATTAGAGCAAACATACCATTCTGATGTGAGATGCTGATGGCTCTGGAGGCCATGCATTATGTGGATGAGGGTATATGATAACTCTGTGGACTTTCTGTTCAATTTTGCTGTGAACCTAAAACTGTTCTAAGAATAGTCTATTAAAAATATCTTGAAGATGATTTTTAATAATTTCAAACTTTCTAAAGAATATGTTTAAAAGTATGGGTGTAATTAAAATAAATCAATATCTCCAAATTCTAACCTTACATCCACATTCCCTTCGATGGACCCTGTGGACCCTTTAACGTTGCACCCTGAACCTGCTCACGGCAAGTTTCTCTCTCCCTCTTCCCCTCCCTCCCTCCATCCCCCTCTTCCTTTCATTTTTTCTTCTTCATTCTCCACCTCTCAGCTTTCCTTTCTTAGGCTGCTTTATGTTGTAAATGATAGAGACATTTTCAGATTACCTAAGGTATTGAGGGCATATAACACAAATTTATAGCAGAAGTCAGGCAGCAGAGCACAGTGTCTCCAAAGTCAGGAAGCCAGGCCTCAGGTGGGACTGGCTCTTAGTTCAGGAAACCATGTCAGATAATACCAGGTGTCTGGCTCTGGTGATCGCCAGTCTGGTAAGTCAGCTTCTTCCCGTCTCCATCTGCTCCTGCATCGTATGGTCTACTACTTCTCTTGATTTGTCTCACCTGTAGAGTAGCAGTAATAAAGTCCATTTGACTCTATTAATCATCATGAAAACAAAGCATGCCATTGGTCACAAAAAACTGTTTGTGAGCTCCTGAACTAGACAACGAATGTGTAAAAGCTCCACCAAATGTCATCTTTTCTTGGCCTATTAACTAATTACATAAATGGTTTTCCTCTAACAGCTCTGATAGACATTCACTTAAACCAGTTGTCATGAGCTCCACTTCAATTATCTGCTAAAGTCTTTGATTTGTCCACCTGAGGTGGTTTTTTAGTTTTAAACTGTCAGTAAACCTACTTAATACATAAGGCACTTGGGGAATATGTGGTAGTGGTAGCAAAGGCCATCTATAGAGAAAAAAATCATGAAATTCTTTAATTAGTTTAAATTCCATATGAAAATTACAAATAGAAAAAAAGAATTTCTGTGATTTAAAATTGCTAATTGTCATATATGCTTTCTTTAAAATCATCCTTTTTAGGCAGCTAAGTAGCACTTTGCATTAACACACTAGTTGGTAATGACTTTATTGGCATATACATTACTATGTATGTTTGTGTAGTGTGTGTGTTTTTGCGTATATATAAAATAACACTAATGTCTAAACATTGAACTTGATTTCTTACATTGTAACACCCTAAAAAGGAATGATGACTTCTTTGTTTCATGTACTGTACTATAGAGCATAATTAGAACTCAACAAATTAAAATAATAATAATAAAGTTAGTATAATAAAAATGGTCACAGAGGGGAGACAAGTGGGAAAATGGAGCCCAGTAATAATAATTGATATAATACTAGTCTCCAGACGAACATGTAATTTTCCATCTCTTTCACTCTCAGGAGCCTCTTAAAATTATTCAGATGAAGTCTGACTCACAGAACTCCAAGGATATGTAACTGCAAAGATTTATAGTCTAAGTTTGATGTAAGTAATGGGTCAGTGCACATCTGGGAGAAAAGCATAAAAGAACAGTCAGATTGGGGTGTTTTATTTTTCATTCAATATCATTTATTTGGACAGTGGGTGGCTACCTCACACTGAGAATAAGAGTCTCCAAGCCTTCAGGGTAGCATTCATCCCAGAAACAGGGGGAGCCCTCAAGTTTTCATTTTGGGGAGAGTTACAAAGAGATTTTTTTAAAAAGTTTGAAAAGACGCTATTCAGACCTTGATCTTAGCATTTATATAACAGCCCTGGGTGAGAAGTTTTTTCCCACTACTCAATGCCCTTTTCTTCCGTGCTGAGTGTAATTTTAAATATCCACATAAACACTGTGAACAGACATAAGATACCACCTGATTTCAAATAAGGGATCTCTAGACAATGAGGGTTTAGTACCAACCTAAATACTTTCTGGTCAAACTGAAAAAAAGCAAGGCGGGAGGAAGGAAGGAGGGAAGGGAGGAAAGGAGCAAGGAAGAAAGGTCACTGTTACAAGAGATATTTAAAAATGAAATTTGGGAGAGAAGTGATAATATAGGAATTAATTTCATTTATGTTGGGTTGGGAGGTGGTGAGGAAAGCTAGGAAGAACTCAGTTTGCCTGGGAAATTATAGAAACATAAGAAGTAGGAGAGAGGAGGGCGTACCTAATTGCTCCTTGAATAAAGGTCCATAAGTGTGTGCATGTTGTATAAGCTGCAAATAAGCCAGGTGGATTAAAGCACTAGACATAGAAGGAGGAGTAATTGCAAATGAGTGTGGAAAAATTGCCTTAACTTGAACTGTTAAAGGTCCTAAATACAAGGCGCAGGGGTTTATAATTTGTTCTCTAGTAAATAGTGTCATTGATGAAATTTAGGTAGAAGACTATACAATCATATACAAATTTTGAAAATTTATTTCTGAAAAAAACATTAAAAAATAAGTGGAAAACAAAAGAGGCAAAAGACTCAGAAGTTAAGAGCTGAGGAGGCCTGAGTGTGCTCTGGAAGTGAAGATGGCAGTGAAGGGGTGAAATTGACAGGATTTGAAAAGATTGAATAGGAAGACGGGGAAGGATAAAGAGTCAGAGTTCAAGTTTCTAGAAACTGCGTGCGAAGCCATTCTCTGAAACAGATAACCGACTAAGAAATTGGGAGAGGGTTATAGGGAGTTTATTTAGTAAACCACGTCAGGTTGCGTTGCAACACTCTCAGATAATCTCAGATAATGGAGGACCTTAAATAAATTAAAAAAAAAACAGAAACCGTACCATTAGGATCAGTAGAGAAATGGGGATTGTTGATCTTGTCATACAGAAGGTAAACAGTGTCCTATATTCACTACACTAATGCTCCTCCATGTTGGAGATTTGATTTATCTATGTCTCTCTTTGGTTCCTCCTGTTGTTACCAGTTTAATAGTATCTTGGTTCTCATTATTTTTCTTCATATCTTTATACATGATATCTATCACACTTTAAAAATAAACAACAAAGAAAATATACTTTGGAATATGGCAATCAACTAAGAAGATAAAATCAAAAGGAAGTGCAAGTCAAGAGGACTTTCAAATATGTGTCAGATAGCTGAGTTTCTCTTCTCTTGGTCAGCCAGGGAGACTAATGCTGCTTTGGCTTTGTGTAAGAGATAAAACGACTTGAGCTCGTGAAAATATATTGACTTATTAATTAACAAATAAACATGGATTGGCTCTGAAGTTGCTAAAAGAATTGAACGATGTATAAAAGTACATTGAAAACGTATATCAAGCTTGCTTCAATTAAATCTTACATTTCAAAATGTTGTAGACAGAATAGTGGCCCTCCAAGGTTATTCACATCTTCATTCCCAGAATCCTCGAATATGTTATGTCATATGACAAGAAGGAATTAAGGTTACAGATAGATTTCTTTTTGCTAACCAGTTTATCTTGACATGAGGTTACTGTGGGTTATCCAGGTAGGCCCAATGTAATCATAGGGGCCTTATTCACTAAAGGGGAGAGTTGGGGGGTCAACGTCAGAATGAGAAAGATTTAACTACCTATTGCTGGCTTTTAAGGTAGGCAGGAACCACCAACCAATAAATACAGGCAACTCCTAGCAGCTGAAAGCAAAAACAAAAACAACAAAAGCAAACCCCCCAAAAACCTGATTCTAGTCTAGTCTCCACAAAGAAATGCACCTTTACTGACTCCTTGATGTTAGCCCAGTGAGAGCCATTTAGTGGTATTTTAAACCTAAATTTGTAGTAAATTGTTACAGCATCAATGAGAAACTAATATTTTGGGTATGTTAGTCCTTTAAATGGATAATGGAAATATGATAAAGTAGTAAATTATTTTAACATATTATTTGAGAGCATCAAATTATTTAATAAGATTTCTGCATCACACATGGAAAGCTGTTTATCTAAGTTAAATTTTTGAATGCTGAAACTTTCCTTTTGGCCTTCAGTCATCTCACATACCCTCATTTACATGAAGAAGGATGAATCATTCTATATTTAAATTCCAGATAGAATTTTAAAACAAATACGATGCTACTTTGTATCCCCAGGGACTAATCACAATTCATGGTGCTCCAAAAATTGATCATTGATGTACAAATATATATATCTACTCTTTAATGGCTGATGAATGACAAATGACTAACCATGGTAGAGAACATCTGAAATGACCCTCACTCATCCACATCTCCTGGTGTTCATGAGTTTGTGTAATCCTCTCAACTTGTGTTAAAGGTATACCTAGTAACTCATTTCCAGTGAACAGAATGTGACAAAAGTAATAGGATATTACTTCTCTTGCTATATATCTTTCGTGCTCAGAGGGCAAGCAGTTACAATGTTATCAGTTATTCTTTGCAGAGGTCCAAGTGACAGAACACCAATGGGTCTGGTAACAGCCAATGAGAATCTGAGGACTTCCAAAAAGCATGTGAATGATCTTGGAAGTGGATTCTCCCCCAGTGAATCATCGAGGTGACTATAGTCCCAGTCAACCCTTTAGTCGCAACCTTATCAAAGACCCTGAGCCAGTGGAACCACTACGGCCATTTCTAAATCTCTCATCCACAGAAACTATAAGATAATAAATGTTTATTGTTTCAAACAGCTATGTCTTCAGGTAATTTGTGATGCAGTAATAAATTAGTATTAATAATGTGTTAACTGAAATACATGAAGAGTAAATGTTATAGCATATATGGAAATTTGGGTGGTATTTGGAATAAAAATACTTTGCATCTGGTATTTTTGCAATACTTAGCCTAATATCCACCTGAAACATATACAATAGTTGGTGTGTTGAAATGGCCTGAGAAAGGTAGGATTTATTTGGACAATCTTGCTGGAAGGCTATGACAACATCTCTCCCTTCCTTCAACTAAGCCAAGTGAGAGGACACCTAGAAATCTTAACATATATCCCTTTTGGTTTGAGGATCATAGCTGAGTAGGGATTGATTCACGCCTGAAAATTCTACAGACAAGAAATTGACTGAAGTGGACTGTGGGAGCAGAGTAGTGGGATCAGGACAAAGATATGTATATCTTCCCCTGGGCCACCTGTGGATCTCAAGAGGAAGTCATAGTACATCATTTTGAAAAGAGCTACAATACAAGATGAATTTCTTCTCAGGTTAATCAACCACAGCATAAGGAGTTAGAGATACATGATAGTATTCAGAAGGTACCAAAAAGTAAGCCAGTCTAAAGGGGCATTTTTTGTCAAAGAAAAGGACTCTCTAATCACTGAAATAAAATTTTTGACTTAGAAAATTTTTATCTTGGAATAACCAAAACAATTCTGTGAAATGTCAATATAACAACAACAACAACAAAAACAAAAAAGTGCCACTTTTTGATTTGAGTACAAACTCATTATTGTAAAATATGTTGGAATTGTTTGGCAAAGATTTAATGTTAAGTCTTGGAATTTTAGTTGCTTCTGATTTTATTGTGTTTACTTTTTGATATCTTAACTTTTTTAACTGATATATATATGGTTACGGTCAAGCAGATAATTTTTAATAACACCGTGTAAAGCTTATTGAACCTTGGGCCTATTTTAAGTAAGAGTTCATAACTGAAGTGGAAAATTTGTAAATGTATTATTTCCTATAAATATATATTTACAGGAATAGGCCATCTGAAGACCAAAAAATCAAAAAATCTTCAAACTATAATGTGTCAATATCTGACCTTTTCTCTACTAACATGACTTTAAAGAATCAATATATTTTATTTTCTTTACCTGAAAGGAAAGCACTAAGTTAGTACCCAGAGACTTGTTTTCTAGATCTGTTATTGAAGTTGCTTTCCTAAAGTACACTTTGATATTAATAATTTAAAAAGCACACTCAAATTTTTAAGAAATATTTCTCTTTTAAAATTAAGAAAAATAAAATAAAAAATAATTAGAATTTTGTATAAGATAAAAATTCTCCTAAGACAGTGGAATATGAAACATTTCACAATTGTATGAAGAAAACTTACATAAAACTTATAGAAATATCGTACTTTTGCTGCTGCTGAGTGATAGATGGGCATCGTTTGAATATGCTTTTAAATATATGAGAACGATTTCACTTAACCCCCAAATATACATGGCTTTGGAAAGAAACTTCCCCTAATTTTATATATTTAGTATCCTTCTCATATGGTTATTTTTTCAAATTAAACATTGGACAAATGTTGATCAATGTGGGAAAATTAAATGACCTAAGTCTTCATAATGGAGTACTATGCAAATGTTACTGCTATATTTAAGTCAAGTAACTAACATTGGAGAATCAGATGACACAATGTGATATTAAATTCAGGGACAAAATAGTATAGACATTTTGATCCCATTTTGTCAGTGCGTGTGTAGATTTATGTGTGGATGGGTGTGCACCAAGCGTTTGCTATTTGTACCAAGTTCGCAATATATAAATATTTATTTTATGTTTTATGATTTTTGTTATATTCTAAATTTTCTACAATAAATACATGTTACTCTAATATTTTAAGAACCAATACATTTTTTTCCAGAGGAATAGAACTGGAGTTTTCAGAAAGACAGAAAAAAAAAATAGCCTATTCTAATTAAGCTATCATGATAATCAAATTCATAGTTTATAAGTTTTATTTTGGCCATAATTTCCCGATAGTATAAAATATCACTGTGTTTTAGTAAAGTGGACATTTCTGGATTTGGCAGAAGTCATAAATAAGTTTTCATGTCCTCTATATTCTAACTTAAACTTAAGTACTAATCAAGTAATTAATAACATTCCAATAGTAGAGTGAAGGAAAAATTATTGGATTTACCTCAGGCATGAAACTAAAAAAAACTAGGGAGATAAGTGTTTAATAGTAAATATTTCCTAAAAAGCAAAATATAATTATGTGGTTAACACAGTTTCATTACCTCCATTTACCACACCAAAGCCATGAAATGTAAAATTAAAAACAATATCAGTGAAATAATTCTACACTTTGTATAGAACCAGAGAAGACCCTGTATAGCAAAAGCAATCTTAAACATAAAGAACAAATTGGGAGGCATCAATTTACCAGACTTCAAGGTATACTACAAAGCTATAGTAACTATAACAGCATGGTACTGGCACAAGAACAGAAACACAGAGCAAGGGAACAGAACTGAGAACCCAGATATAAAACCATCCTCATATAGCCATCTAATCTTTGACAAAGAAGGAAAAAACATACACTGGGGAAAATAATCCTTATTCAATAAACAGTGCTGGGAAAATTGGACAGCCACATGTGGAAGACTGAAACAGGATCTGCGCCTCTCACCTCTCACAAAAATCAACTCACAGTGGATAACAGACTTAAACCTAAGGTATGAAACCACAAGAATTCTAGAAGAAAATGTTGGAAAAACTCTTACAGACATTGGCCTAGGCAAAGTATTTATGAAGAAGACTCCAAAGGCAATCACAGAAACAACAAAAATAAATAAATGGGACCTGATCAAGTTAAAAAGCTTCTGCATTGCCAAGGAAACTATCATGAGAGCAAACAGACAACCTGCAGAATGGGAGAAAATATTCCCATGTTACACATCCAATAAAGTGCTGATAACTAAAACTGTGTAGAACTCAGGAAAATCAGCAAGAAAAAAAATCAAACAACCCCATTCAAAAGTGGGCAAAGGACATCAACAAAAACTTTTCACAAGACAGACTAATGGCCAAGAAACGTGAAAAAGTGCTCAACATCTCTAATCAGGGAAATGCAAATCAAACCCACAATGAGATATCACTTAACTCCAGTGAGAATGGCTTTTAACAAAAAGTCCCAAAACAATAAATGTTGGAGTGGATGCGGAGAGAAAGGAACACTCATACACTGCCGGTGAGACTGCAAACTGGTACAACATCTGTGGAAAGCAATGTGGAGATACCTCAAAGAGCTAGAAGTAGAAGAAATACCATTTGATCCAGCAATCCCATTACTGGGATCTACCCAAAGAAAAAAGACATTCTATAAAAAAGACATCTGCACTAGAATGTTTATAGCAGCACAATTCACAATTGCAAAGATGTGGAAACAACCCAAGTGCCCGTCAATACATGAGTGGATTAATAAAATGTGATATTTGCATACCATGAAGTTCTACTCAGCCACAAAAAACAGTGGTAATTTAGCACCTCTTGTATTATCCTGGATAGAGCTGGAGCCCATTCTACTAAGTGAAGTATCACAAGAATGTAAAAATAAGCACCATATGTACTCACCATCAAATTGGTATTAACTGATCAACACTTATGTGCACATACAGTAATAACATTCACGGGTGTCCAGCAGACGACAGGGGGGAGGTGGGGTTGGGTATATATACACACCTAATGGGTGTGGTGTGCACCATCTGGTGGATGGATAGGCTGGAAGCTCTGACTAGGGTGGGGCAAAGGCAATATATGTAACCTAAACATTTGTACTCTTGTAATATGCTGAAATAAGAAAATAAATTTAAAAAAAAATAGACAAGATCAATTCTCTTTAGGTAACATTTCTAGTGTTTTTGATACATCCTGAATTACACAATCTTTATAAGTAACTTGCTAATCTTTTAGCATATAGGAAGTGCGGATCATTTTCCTTCTTATCCATTATCCTATCTGTTTTGATTAGATAAAATTGTGAGCACAGATTTAAACAATTTTAATCTTCTTCCCCCAAATTTCAAAATAATAAATCATAGTAGCACAAACCAAATGGCTCTCTAATATCTCACTTTTCACCAGACTCCAAACCTCAGCAGCAGATATTGTTCTTCCTTTTCCCATCCTTGCAATAATGATGATGATAGAGAGGAGGAGGAGGAGAAAGTGGAGGAGGAGGAGGCAGAAGAAAAAAAGGCGGAGAGGGGTAGAAAAAAGGGAGGCGAAGAAGAAGAAAAAGGAGGAGAAAAAGAGAAAGAAAAAGAAGCAACCATTTAATGAAATATACCTGGCATTATAGCAGGCTATTTACAGAAATTGTTTTGTTCAAACCACGTAATAAACCTGTGAAGACTGTATTAGTTTCTGCATTTTACAGATGAGAAAATCAACATTCTGAGAGGCTGGATAACTTGGTAAAGGTCATACATGATATTAGGTAAAGCTGCAATCAGAACTGAGGCTTTCTGACGCTTAAGTGCTTCCCATTTTATTGCCTTGAATTTTTCCTCCTCCACCCCTTCACTCTTTTTCCCTCTGCGTTTCCCACTTTCAGCAATGTAAGCTGCCTTCAGGGAAGGAACATGGTCACAGGGTCACAGTGCTATAACATGGCTGACTCTTTTCCAACTATTCTAGATTTCTATCTCACACAGACGCTAAAAGCATTTTGTTCTTGTAATCATTAGACCATAAAATATTTGTGAATATTTTTGTGCATACTTTGCATAAAATAAAACATTAAAATATTTACTTTTTGAATTCATATTTATATTTTTTCATTTTTCATATCTACAAATAAACCTTTCAGTGCTAAACAGAGAATTTAAACACACTTGAATGCGTAAGATTAAATTAACAATTTTATTACTTGTGTAATTTATGTGAAAAATATAAATTATTTTATCTTACTGCAGATTGAGTTTCAGAGACACCTTGATTTAAATCATCACTTATTCACTTAATTCTTTAAATTCTGCATTTTAATGTGTAGAATTTTTTAAAATCTGAGGCACTTATGAAAAAGAAACAAATGATTAAGATAAAATCAATGTAATGGAAGTCATTATATAGACAATTTAGCTGAAATATTTTGTTGAACTATCTGATTCATATTTCTTTGAAGAACTATATTAAGTAATCAATACTACTGTGATAACATTTTAATTATGCAATTATTCTGCATTTCAAATATTCAAGAAAAGATACACGCATACATAAACTGAATTAATTTAATTAAATGTTTAAACTTATTGGCCTGTAAAAAGATATACTTTTTGATTCCATATATTAAAGTATGTCATTTTTACATACTATCCATACTCCATTATGGTATTTAACCAAGCTAATCCTAGAGACTGTGACTAAAATAAATGGTATGCCTTAGTTCCATTTGAAGTCACCATTCTTTTGATGGAAATAAAGTAATCATCTATATATTATAATAACAAAGTCTTGCTTGATAAAGAATTCAATTGACATTGAGTTCTGGCCTGCGGTTATATTGATATAGTAACTATTATAGTTGATGGTAAATTAAAGATAATGCATATCTTTTTTCTATGATTTAGGTTCATGTATTGAAATTTTGTAAATTAGGTATGTTATCAGAACTGCCACTTACAAAATTTAAATTTTATCCCCATAATCATTTAATAAATAAAACTAAAAATTTACTTTAAAATTTGATCAAGGCATTTTAGTTATCAATTAATTAAGCAGGAAGCATGAAGCATAGCATTTTGAAATGACAGATGTTTTTTGGTTTAGTTAGTTTACAAAACGATGTAGAAAGTAAGGATTTGTATGCTTTCCAAATACATAAGTATTGTTATTTAGATCTAATACTAATATTGAGTAAAATAAATGTAAACCTTGGACCAAATCTATAATAATTAGCTGACCTGATGTATTACTACATAATTATTTAGTCATCATGAAACTGTGGTTTGATTGCTTTTGTTTTAAATTTATTTACAGAATTGTGAAAATCAATGTGTCTAAGTGCATAGCAATAATCAAAATAGAGACAATTTGTTCAGGAAAGAAAAGAATTCAGTGCATACGTGGTCAAGGGAAAGATTCAAGCAGGTTCCTTATTTAATATAAACCACTCAGTGCAAAAATACAAACTAAAATATTTCTTAACCAATATAGTATCTATTCATCTGGGATCTCTCATATTTTCTTATGTTTTGTCTTTTGGGGTTTTCGTGCTTTTTGTTTTGTTTTGTTTTTGGTTACAAGAAAATTACTTTCACAAATTTAATGCAAATGACATAAATTGGTCTAATGTGATCTAAGAATGTCAAAATATTCCTTAATAAGCTTGAAAAATAAGGAGTAAATGTAGAAAGTGAGCAACTCGAATACATTAATAATGGAGGAAATTCTCCTAAGACCAATAACAAAATGCGAAGTTTACATTTCAGAAATCTCTTTTACTTTAAGAAAGATAAAAAACTGCACTACTAAGTGTGACTTTCTTATAGTTTGAATCTTGTTCAAATATGAATTTATTATGACCAAAACATTCTAAGATCCATGAGTTAAACTAGTAATTGTCTCCAAAATAAGTTTCTCACCCTTCATATGAGGCAAGGTATATGAAAGTTTCCAAATCTGTTCAAACAAAGCTCAAAAGTGAAATAGGAATTGTGAAATGGTGACAAAAGTGACACAAAGAATGTTGAATTTCAAAGGTATAAAGCAGGTAAATCACGCAGACCGGATTACTAAATTTAGTGTGTATATGTGTATATGCACACACAATATATACAGTAACATATATAATTATATGAATACATATTTCAGAGCATGTAATTATACTCTCTCTATATATGTATATATCTCAATGAATTTATGTAGATGAAGATCCAAGACTCAAATAAAGCAAGAAGGGAAGAAAAAAGGAAGGCAGAAAGGAAGGGAGGGAGGGAAGACGGGAGGAAAAAAGAGAGAGAGAAAGAGGGAGAAAGAAAGAAAGGGAGAGAGATTGATTAAGAGTCAGCCTCTTTGGACTTTCAAAATACTTTTTCACTGTGTTTAACCAGAAATTTTATATTGTACTTATTTTGCTCTTATCAATGAGCATTCTTGTCATTGCGCATTTGAATTTCAGTATAATAGTGAAGGATTCATCTTTTTAAATACAGCTAATAGTCATTTCATAAGATATTTTTATAACACTTTTAACTAGTACAATATATTTGGCCTAGGAGTGGAACAATACACTTAAGGCACACTTTTAAAATGAAAGATCAAATACTGTAAATTAAAAGAATTTGAACTTTAGTAGATATTTCCCAAGTCCATCTGAAGAAAAAATCAGTCTGTATTAGCTTTATATAGAATTGGGCAGTATTAGCATTATGATAGAGATTGATTTCACAATTTCAAATTTTGTCCATCTCAATAGGTATTTAATGCTGCATCTGAGACTTTCTCAACATCTTCATAGAACTAATGTATTTTCTACTACAAATTTCTTATTCAAGTTTTCCCACCAACTTCTATTATCTTCTATCCCAGAGAATCATCCCAAAGGTATTAGTAGTTTCTAGGTTTTTCTTATTATGTATAATGTTAAAGCCCCAATTCATTAAGGAAGTTTGAATTTTAAAATTAAAACATTTTAAAGGGGTTATTTTACAATTACCAATCCAAGAGAAACAAAAATCTAGTCAAATATGCGGAAAATTGAAGCTTTAAAACTAATTACAACGGAATAGCTTTTAATGAATTATCTCTCAATCTCAGACATAACAAATGTGCTTGTTTGTTATATATATTTAATACACTTATATATCACATATATATTTATGCATCTATGTATCAATACTCAAACATGCTTATTGTTTGTTCATAATTAGGAAGAACACCGTTTCATCTGTTAACAAATGCCATTTAATTTTGAATGACATTGCTTGTGCCATTAATAAATTACTAACAAAAATCAAGTATTTCACAATTTGATATGTCTGGAAGAGGAAAAATCCCTGGTAAATCAATGAATGTAAATCTAAGACAAGGCTATAACCAAATTATTTTGGTTCTTTGTATTGCAGCCAAAAACCAGACAGCCTTCTTTAGATACCACCATGCAAATAAAAGCTCTCATAAAACGGTTGAAACTTCACTTGGGAATTCCAAGCTGAGTAGAGGGAGTGTTAAAATAACAGCAAGAGATTTAACTCAGTCCACTGTATCCTGTTGCTTTAAAAATGGCATTGATCTTATGCAGCAGATGTGGCTCTTGGTTATTCAGGGCTCCACTAGCAAAAGATTCCGTGACTTAAATGAAAACTTACCCTTTGGATCGTAGGCTGTATTGCGATTGAGCCTGTCTATGTTGCAGTGCCTTTACTGTCACCACAGTTTCTGGCTTTCCCCAGTTTTGCTGCTTCTACTACTACTTTACATTTTTTATTTCTTCTGTAAGGCATTCAGAGTCTTCGGTGTTCTCTTTTCATCGTGCGTTGAAGCTATAACACCTACTTTCCCTGAAACTTCTAGTTAGAGATTCCTTAAGCATACACACTTTTTATATCTAGCACTTGAAAGTAAGGAATAAAGCAGAGTCGATAATGAGATGAAAGATTCACTGGTGCAAAATTTCAAGTTGGTATGTTTCAGCCTAAAGAAAACTGCAGAAAATATGTACATTTGGGTTTTATTCCTTCCTTCTTCCATTATGTATCTTCATTTTGCCTTATCTTAGACCTCAAAATCCAAGACCTCATGCAGCCTTCTCAGGAAAGGTGTTCCACCTCAGTCCTCTTTGAAGCCTTTCCACCTTTGAGAACTCAACTAATCTGTCATATTCATTCAGGATTCTTCTTTCTGAACAAGCTTTTAGGGTAAAAATAACTTTAGCATGTGTGACTGAGAACAGCTTAATGTGTTAAAACACCCAGATAATATTTGCACAAGTAACTTTTAAAAAGATGTTCAGTTCCTAGAAGCAAGTAATCAAATTGCCACGCTGTATATATTTTCAGAAGATTATGACAATGTGATGATTTTCCTTACTGGCCACAGCCTTCTAAGGGAGCTGAGAATGTCTCCTCCCCTCCCCTCTCCATCCACATGCATCTCTGCTTGTTTTTCTCTTAGAACAACCCGGCAGATTCACACTCTAACTCTCTGCTTGATTGAAATGTCACAAACCTGCAGACACATCGTAAGTGTTCTTTTAGTCTTTTGTTTATATCTCTATTAGCACTTATCTCACTCTTTAGCAAGTGCTTGAATATATTTCTGCCTCCACCACATGATTTTGAGCTCTTAAAGCACAGAAAAATTTTCTCACTTGTGCAAGTATTTAATAAAATACTCTGTTAAATGAATGAATAAATAAATGCATTCTAGAGTGAATGAATATGGATGGAAATTCAGTTTGAGGATGAGTCTACATAGGTGATTATTGTTTGTATTATTTGGTCAAGTTAGGTAATCTTTAATGTAAGTTTCATTACCTGTGCAATGGACATAGTAAACTCTCCATCCGAAGATTGGTATGAGAATCAAATGTGATTGTGTATATAAAAGCCGAGTGTAAACTAAAGGTACAATGCAAATATTGTCTATTACTTCATAGCCAGACTCTCCCAGCAGTTATTTAGCTGTTATTCACATATTATCTACCGATTTTGTATTTTTTCCAGATGTTACTTTCACTGTATACTATGACAGATTGTATTTTGGGTCCCCATTATTTGCACCCCCTTCCTTGAAGAATCACACACATATCTCCACTTACTGCCATGTGGCAAGCGGTGCCTTCCTTTTGACTCCAGACCCACTGACCACAGGCTTGTGCATGTGACTTGCCTTGACCAATAAAATGTGTGTGCAGAAGCGACAGTGTGCTGTTTTCCAGCAGTTGCTTTAAGAGCCAATATGTCCTTTTGCTGCCTTCTTGCTCTTTTGCTGCGTCATAGGAACAGCATATCTCCCACTGGGAGCTTCTCCTTCAGCCCAGATCCTGGAATAAAGGAAAAACAATCAGCAGTCATGCAACCACCACTGACCCCTGCATTTAACAGGAGCAAAAAATAAAACCTTTTGCTCCAAGCCATGTTGACACTATAATTAATCATCCAGACTAGGACTCCTTTGAGAATTAACGGTGTGCTGTTCATAATTATACCAGGACAGTAGACATAAACATGGACAGTGCTGGCAAAAAGGAAGACTGTACACCTTAGCTACACAACATAGTTTGAGTTAAAATTCTACAAGGCATGTTACAAAAAATTTAAGTATTACTCCCAATTTTTCCCACTCTCTCCTCACTTCTTCCCAATAAAGTTTCATCTTAATTTTGGTTCTATAAACAGTGTCTGTTAATATTATTTTGATTCTATAAATACTTTTCTGTCTTGTCTACATATATTAATTATTAATTTTCATTTCCTGCATAATTTTTCCCTGGAATTAATTTTCATTTTTAATCTTTTGCTCATCTTTCTATGAACATGTCATTAATCCAACTTTAAACTTGCTTCCAGTTGTCTAAATACCCTATTTATTCCTGTGCATCAGAAATTTGTCAATTTCATTTTCTTGACGAACTCCCAGAGTCTCCTGACTTTCTCTCGACAAAACTGCATGTTCTCTAAATCTGAGATAAATTTGTGATCGATCATTCTCCCTTCACCAGCATCTTGTGTATTCCCTTGGTTTTATCTTTCCTGAGTTGGATCCCTGTTTTATGTAAGTTTGTTCTGTCTAGGTTTTGTCTTGTTTTGGTCGAAGCACATTAAATAGCTTCCTAGAGAAAGATAATGGGAAAATTTTTTTGATATTTTGCATGTCTGAAAATATCTTCATTCTATCTTTACTCTTAATTTAGCTAGATATTATTTTCAGTAAAAGGTTTTCAAAATATTTTTTCATTGCATTAGCTTCAAATGTTGGAAGCCATTAACTTTAGAGCCATTACTACTCCTTATATTTTGCATGTGAACTATCTATTCCCCTCCCTTGCAGAGGGAACTTGCAGAACCTTTGCCCCCAGAAATATAAAAATTTTTAATGCTGTTGCCTTGGTGTGAATCTATTTTCATTCGCGGTGCTGGCCTGTTGTTGTGCCTTTTTAAATATTCATTTAATTTATTTCTATATTTTGTCATTATTTGTTTCAGTAAGCCAAAATATAAGGCTTGCTCAGAAAGCTGCATTAGAGAATGAGGCTTGGATCTGAAGCCAGATTCTGTGATAATTGGAGTCAACCACACCTGTACCAAAAGACTGATATAAACTACCCAGTCCCTAAAATTAAAGGAAACCAGAACAGAGAAAGAATATCTATTCTTCGCTTCTTTATTGGAAAGACACAATATGTGCTGTCGCCTATACTTAGGCAACTTATAAAAAAAATCAACCCCAAACACTTGTAAAATGTGGCCTAAAGTATGTTACATTTTTTCTATTGAGATAAACGATCCCTTCATTTTTCTGGATGATTTACTAGTGAAAAGAGGTCAATGTTATTTAATTCAACACTTTTTATTATGAGGAGAAATATAATGGTCTATGCCTTTAAAAAGTGGGTTAGGTTAAAGTCCATGCCATACAACAGGCTTCAAGTTTGAAAAAAAAGAAACACTCCAAAATAAAAATGTTCAAAAAGGAATAGAAGATCAAAAATCATGTTGGTTAATAGAAAATAATAATAAAACTAGAAAATTAGGCCTAAAATGATTCCTGCATTTAATAACTAAATATAGCTCCAAGGGAAAATCTCATTCTCTGATTTAAATAAATTATACAATTTTTGTTAGGGAAAATATAAGGAGACCTATATTTCCTGGCCGTCTGGGATAATTTATCATTTCATTCTCATATAATGAATTTCAATCACTAATACAGTTTCATGCCAAGTTGCAAAGGATGTAGAATTATTTTATGAGGCTCATTCCTATATAGGACCTCTATACAAGCTTCTGTGGTAACAAGTCTATCTGATATACAACCATTTTATAGTGGTTTATGGACTAGCTTAGTGAATTTAAGAGACCGCGTAAACTTTCCCATTATCACCAAGGAGAAAAGAGACATGCTTATTCTTGTGCCATGAACAAACACATCAAAGACAAATATTTCCATTCCATTCTGAATTCTCCCAGTCCCAGTCCCTATATAAGAATCTATAATGCCCACATTTGTTCTTAACGTATTTAGCAAGTGTTTATTTTACTTTTACATTGTACCAAGGTAAATATTCTAGTCAGATTAAACAGCAAATGCAAAGGTCCCAAGTGGGCATCGCTTGGCATGTGTGAAGAATGACAAGACAGTTGATACTGATGCAGCTCAGGAGAGGAATGTGGCGATGAGGTAAACAGTAAAAGGGCTCATACTATGTAAGGCCAAGTAAGCTTTTGCTGGGGCTCTGAAGTTTACTTCTCTTGATGTGAGAAGTGAAGGGTTTTGAGAATGGTCATAAAGAGATATGATGTGATAGTCTTACAAGATCACTCTAAATGATAATGTTGAGAATAGAGTGTAGAGCAAGCAAGAACTGAGGGAAATGATTGGTTATGTGGACATTATAATAATCCAGGTGAAGAAAGATGGTAGGTAGGGCCAGGAAGGAGGCTATGAAAAGAAATGGACAAATTTTGTTTGATATTTTAAAAGACACTTATGAACAGCAAAGGAAATAATCAACAGAGTGAAGAGACAACCAGTAGAATGGGAGAAAATATTTGCAAACTATTCAACAAAGGGTTAATATTTAGAATATACAAAGAACTCGAACAACTGAACAGCAAAAAAATACAATCTCTTTAAAAAGTGGGAAAGGGATCTGAGTAGACATTTCTCAAAAGAACATACAAAGGGCAAATAAGTTTATGAAAAAATGTTCATCAGGGAAATGAAAATTCAAACCACCGTGAGATATCATCTCACTCCAGTTAGAATAGCCATTATCAAAAAACAAAAAAATAACAAATGCTGATGAGGATATACAGAAAGGAGAACTCATATACATTATTGGGAAGAATGTAAATTAGTACAACCATTATGGAAAACTGTATGAAATTTCCCCCCCAAAAAACTAAACATAGGACTACCATATGATTCAGTAATCCCACTATTCGGTATCCAAAAGAAAGGACATCAGTATATCAAAGAGATATCTGAACCCCCATGTTTATTGCAGCACTATTCACAATAGCCAAGATATGGAATCAACATAAGTGTCCATCAATAGATGAATGGAGAAAATGCGGCATATATACATAATGGAATACTATTCAGCCATAAAAAAGGAATAAAATCCTGTCATTTACAGGAACATGAATGGAACTGGAGGTCATTATGTTAAGCGAAATAAGCTAAGCACAAAAAGACAAACTTCACATGTTCTCACTCATATGTGGGAGCTAAAACAGTTAATCTCACAGAGGTAGAGAATAGAATGTTGGTTACCAGGGCCTGGGAAGGGTAGGAGGGCAATAAAGAGAAGTTGTTTAATGGGTACAAACATACAGTTAGATAAAAAGAATAAGTTCTGGTATTAGATAGCAGAGTAGGGTGCCTACAGTTAACAATAATTTATTGTATACTTCAAAATAGCTAGAAAGAAGATTTAAAGTGTGTCCAACACAAAGAAATGATAGATATTTGAGGTGATGGATATCCTAAATACCCTGATTTTACCATTATGCATTGTATGTATTTATACAAATATCACATATGCCACATGAATATGTACAATTATTATGTATTGATAAAAAAGTTGATACAGCACAATATGTTGAGCAATTGGATATGAGATATATGATAAAGTGAGCCATTGATAGCCCCAAAACGTTGTGCCTTAGACGACTGCAAAGATAGAGTTGCCATTCACTGCTTTAGGTGTGGGAGAAGAAGATTGTGGGAGAGAAGAATCAGGATTTTAAATTAATATTGAGATACCTTTTATAAAACCAGTGGAGATGTAGATGAAACTGTGTGATACATGTGTCTGGAATCCAGGGGAGAGGTGACCATGATGTTAGCAGTCAACTTGATGAAGAATGTCAAAAGGTAGCTGCAAAGGCTGACAGTATCACCACTGAGCTCGCACAGGTAGGTCGTCAGTCATGTCAAAACATAGGAGATGACAAGGCAAAAAAGAGAGAGAAAAATAATGGACAAAGCAGGACTATTTGGCTCAACAGAGACCTAGGAAAGATGAAGACTAGGATCCTGCCACTTGGCAGGTGGGAAGGGACAAATTGATAAAGTGACCTTTCCAAAGACCTCCATCCCAGATGATTGCTATTCAGTGCAATGATCATTTGGCTCAATTTATAATATCAAAAATGTAAAATTACTACAAGTATTTCATAGTAGGTAATTAGCAAGATAAATTATTGTATAATCACAGGAACATAAAATATTTTTTGATATCTAAAAAGGTTTGTGATTTGTGAGTCCTGACACTATCACAGAACAATCAAGCCTAAGTCTATTAATAGATAAGAGGAAGAACTTCCAGGGAATTATTGGATCTTTTTTTTAAAAAAGAGAGATATTAAATACTGGATTTTGTACAATTAATTGCTGAGCTAGTCAGAGTGGTAGAGATTTATCTAGTAAATTTAATATTACTACGTTTTCAGTCATGACCTAATAAGGTACATGAGTTCATCATTTAAATCGAAATTGGGACTTAGCCATGATGGCTTAAACCTGCACAGGATTTGTTCTTTGGGTTATGAAGCTAGCAGAACCAGTTTAACAGTCAAATTGCATCTTTGGTCTGTATAAGGTTTTGGAATTGAGGTTGCCATTACTCCAGCTCAAGCCCTTATACTTCAATCTTGAAATTATACTTCTATGTAAAATAAGAAATGTAGATAACATAAAAATAAATAGAACAAACTTAAAGTAAAAATAAAATCTATTTTAGACACATGCATTGATTTATTTATAAAGTGTTCAGTTTTCCCAAATATTTTCCTTTGTTGTCTGTGCACATAATATACATTGTTAAAAAGACTTGAATTTATAATAGTTATTTAATATTCATGTACATACCTTAGAGTCTTTCTTAAGAGATAGCTGGAGTATTTTGTGTGCTAAGTTTTCCAACAATATTTCTTTATTGTAACTAGAAGCAGTGTGGTTAGCTCACTAAAAGAGAAAATGATTTATCATGAGAGCGAATGGAATCAAATGCAAGTATTGCATATTAGCACATAGGAGCTCCTTCCAAAAAATAACAGGCATGGTGTTGTCTGAAAACTGAGTGGTTTCCAGAGACAACAGTTCTTAATAGCCTATCTAGCCAAGTGGTGGCTAAACAGAAGGAAAACTTAGTTGGAAAGTTCTTTATGGAGAAAGTACCCGTTTAAATTCCTTGGAAACGGCCTGTACCCTGTAAGACCACTAACTTACCAATGGTGACCCTCAGTTCCTCAGTGACGTATGTCAAGAGGAGAGCAAAGAACCTTCTACAAGCATACTCCTATTAAAAAGGAATTTTCCCTGGAAGTTTGCATGGGCAGAGTAAGAAGCAGGTTTTCGGCTCTTGCAAAATTTCTGGAATATAGTAAAACATAAATATTAGCTATAACTAATCTATTGTTATTGTTGTTTGTTGTTCTATGAGAATGGAAGTGATCAGCATATATGCAAGGGACATATGAGGAAAATTAGATATTTAACTGATGAATCAAATAGTACGCCTTCACATGATATAAGAAATCTGGTTTTTACCATTGCAATAACTCTGGAGAGCTTACTGGGAGAGCAAAATGCCTCTTTCCTTCTTTAGGATGAGCTTTCTTTACATGCAAGCATCTATTCAATCATCCATGCATTCAAAAGTATTTATTATACACCAACTGTACGTCAAGAACATAGGGATTTGGGGACACATTAGAATGAAATTTCCCCAAACAGAAGTCTTCAGACAGAAAGCCCAGGTGAGCCAGAAGTCTTTTGCAGAAACATGCTTAATTCCACCAGAGAAGATGCTTTACTTCCTGGAGGAGATTCATAGCTTCCTACCAGACACACAGCAGACAATAGACAAACTCCAACCACTTGCAACCCTATTACACCATTCTCCTTAATAATAAACAGTGGCTATCAGATGATATTCAGATGCACATAAATATTTGTATTTCCCATGCAGGATCTAAACAAAATAGCAAATATGAAAAATTTTATTTCACTACTCTCTCAATTCTTTTCCTTTGGAATAACTCCTATATCCCAAATCTTATTTACCTCTATCTTTAAAGTGTCCTTTAACTTAATGCTACATGCAGTCTCTCCAAGTACCCACACCCAGGTGCCTTTTGTCCAATGCCCATACTGAGGTGCCTCCCCTCCTTCTCATCCACATTTTAACTCTAGTACTGTTACTTATTTCTCCCTTAAAAAAACAAAAACAAAAACACCCCCAGATATTCCCTTCCTCAGAATGACCGGTAAAATTTTAGATTATTTAATTAAGTTAAGTCATTTTACTGTAATAATTCACTATAATAATTTAATATAATCATCACTAAGTCAGCTAAAAATTTTAAAATGAATAAAATTATTATATATTCATAGCATCAACCCCAGAGGCTATGAATATATACATGGAACTTTGGAAACCAGAGCTGAAAAAGCAGCTCTCTAAGGCAGACTGGCCCATGAATTGATTTTAGTGAACATCTCTTTTACCTTTGAGGACTGACAGCAGAAGCAAGAGTGACAGAGTGAAGTAAAAGAGCTTATTCTAAAGTCTCTGACTGGTTAGAATCATAAAGCGCTAATTTCCTCAAATAATTGAGGCACTGTTCTCCTTCATAGTTCTGTTAACTTCTTCTGACTTCCTACCTAGAACTTCTTTGTGACTCTTTCATGTTTCTCTATGTTTAAACTTTTAGCTCAAGCTTAGTCCTTCCACGAAGCCTTTTAGAGCTGCACAGGCCACAGGAGTCCAGTGACACATGGGGCTATAGTGACATCTATTTGAATATTTTCTACCTCCTTGAGTAAGAGCCCTTAGAAGCAATGGAACATAACTAGGATTTTGGGTGTTTTTATAGGAAAAGTACCCGAGTACCTGAGAAGCCATTTTGTGGTTTAAGGATAAATATATGATTTGAAGAAACAATGGGGAAGACTGTTAAATTTCTCTAGGTAGGAAAGAAATAGGAATTTGGGTGTGAAAGAGAGTAGAGAAGGAAGAGAGGAGATTGTGGAGGGCAGAGTGAGAGAGGATCAAGCAGTTTAGAAGTAGACTAGCGCCTATCTCCAGGCAAATGTTGCTGAGGATAAAAATGAAGAATATTTGATTCAAGTTATATGTTACATTTTGATGTTTTCCCTCCATCCTCTCAAATCTTCAGTAGAATTTTCTGCACACACGCAAGTGTTCTGTGAGTCTCCTTTGAGGAAATCAAGAAAAGGAGGGATTATGTTTTACTTTTGAGGCTACACACTTGGGGAACTGGAGTTATACGAACATAATAGCTGTACTTCTTCAGTTATAGAATCCATGTCAACAATTAAACCCTTAGTTACCTACCAGTGTAGGGACTTGGCCCACTAACAAGAGATAACCCTCAATAACCTTCTGGGAAATCTCTACATGGAACAGAAAATGTCAGAACAATTGTGAGTGTCATATGTAAAGAGTCTGAGAAAAGCATAGAAATTAGTTGTGCTATGGTACCAGACTATTCATGATGCAACAAAGTATAGCACTGTTTTCTGGAAATTTTCTAAGCCCTGGGTGAGGAGTGCTTGTTGGGGCAGAACCCTGGACTGGAAGAAAGAGAAACAGTCATCTTTTGTGTTATGGTAACAAGGAAGCAATATTCTCTGGACAAAATGTAACCCTTGCACCACCAAAGACTCAGTGACAGGTGGAATTTTGTCATTGACCACTGGAAATGTGGCAATGCTAGATGTGCTTATGGGCTGAAGCCTGGACACAGAGAAACAGAAATGCCCATCCTTTAGTTATACTGATGCAAAATCTGAAATTTCTAGATAAAATGCAACTATATATTTCATGGATAAAATTTTTTTCCAAACTTTAACATGTCTGAATTTGGACAATTTATAATTGTTATTATTGAGAAGCAGATGTGACATAGTTGTCATCACCTGCTTCTGTGTATCAGAAATTATAGAATGGGTGTCAGCTGCTTTGACAATAATCCTAGAAATAATAGTGCAGCATTCTCTTAAGAAATGCTAGATCAGCAATGCTCATGTAGCCTGGAGGTGATTATATATGGAAAAAAAAGACACTATGATTCTTGTCAAAAATTTGAAGTCCGAATATAAAGAGGTTGTAGTTTTAGAAATTTTTAACCAATTTTGTCACTCACATTTGACTTTTTATGTTTGCACAAATGTGATCTATAGTAAAGAGATATTTCAATAAGAATAAAATAAAAGCTGCAAGTGATATAAAAATATTTGGTCATAGTTAAATTGACAGAAGTTTTTTCTCCTTTTCTTTTGGTGGTACATATAAAAATAGTGCACATATTATAGGTGGCATCTTAGATCTGATAAAATTTGAAAATTTGGCCCCAGTCAAGCAAAAGTTAATGCATATCTAGAGGTGCTGAGGAACAGAATTGAAAAGATTAAGGTTACCTACTTCAAAGAAAGAAGAAACCCTTGCCTGAGGGCCGAAAGAAATCAGGGTAATAATCTAATTTCCTAATATCTGTGTGTGGAACAAGGCCCACATACACAGCCTAACGATTCAACCTGGTTTCCTGTTGCCTTGAGGATACTGTGGCAATGACAGCTGTTTATTTCCCAACTACCTTGTGCCTACTTGTGATTTTCTTTGATGCATAGAAATTTTGTCTGGCACAGTGAACCCAGACCTAGAGAAGACCGCCACCATAGGGCTCAGATTTGGCATAAGGAGTAACATCCTCTGGGGAAGAATGCCTAACATTCCATGTATCTATGTACCTGAATATAATTCACCACCAACTGGACGATAGAGGACGTACAGAACTATGAATAAGAGGTGAAAATGCAGAAATGAACGTCCTAGAATGGAGCAGTTCCTCATCTTCTATTTACCTCAGAACTTATTTCAAACTTAGGATCTCTTCAGCTAGGCAGTCCACCCGGAGGGGAATTCCTAGATTCAGAAAGTAAACATCTAGGAAAAGGAACAGAACAGAATAGAACTTATATCCTTTCTGAAGAATAGAAAACATTTACTGTTTATTTGCTTACATTGTCTCTGGGCCACGAAGGAAAGATGCCACCTTCATTGTTCACGACTATTTGATATACAGGATCAACCGCCCCTAGGAGACTAATTGGGGATAATACACGGAATTTTCAACTACATAATGAATGTATTTAGTAGTCAGTACATCATATATGGGGAGCAAATTTAGAGGCAACTCTTGTGGGGTCCGCAAAATTTTACTAGAGGAAACAAGTAGCTGGTTGAAAAATTATTGTTATATTTATGTAGCTAGGATTACAGTTCCAATGGGAAAGAATTTTTTTTTCTTAGAATATATTGAGAAAATTCTTTAAAGTAGAGCTGACGTTCTAAAATGACGTTGGAAGCAGGCAGAAAGACAAGTAGTAGCTTTATTTTTTTTATTTTTTTTTATTTCAGCATATTATGGGGGTACAGATGTTTAGGTTACATATGTTGCCCTTGCCCCCGCTACCCCCCCAAGTCCAAGTTTCAAGTGCGTCCATCCCTCAGATGGTGCGCATCGCACTCTCTGTGTATGCATATACCCGTCCCCTTCCCCCAGCCCCCTCCTCCCTGCCCGACATCCAATAGATGCTATTCTTATATGTACTTATGTGTTGATCAGTTAATACCAATTTGATGGTGAGTACATATGGTGCTTGTTTTTCCATTCTTGGGATACTTCAGACAAGTAGTAGCTTTAAATAAAGAAAAAAAAATTGGTGGTGAACAAAATCAGAAAACAAAGAGGGGACAGGGACATTGCAGATAAATCCAACAAACATGCTGGAATCCAAAAAACCATCTCCACCATTATGGAGAACAGTGGCCGATGAGCTTTCTAAAATGATGATTTTAATATTTAATAAAATGTATTTTTTAGTATTCTTGTGGAAGCAGACATATTGATTTATCCAGACCTATAATAAAATCAACCCTACAGGTTGAGCATCTTTAATCTGAAATTTGAAATCCAAAATGTTCCCAAATCTGAGACTTTTTGTGCACTACCTGACATGACTTAGCAAGCAGCAATAAATCTCCAGTAGGTACCGGGATGCCTCCTGGCAAAAGAAGGAAAATAAGAGAACTAGACGCTGTTCATCCCATGTGATGCCACTCAACACTTGATAGGGGTCAGAGGCTATTGTGCTGCTTAGTTACTCTGAACACGTTATATTTTCACTGTGTTAATGATATGCCATATTTTTTACTGTTAAGCACTCATGCAAATAAGTGTAAGAAAATGATTGCTTATAGGCAGCACAATAAATTCAGTCAGCAATGACAGTCATGCCAAACAACCACAGACTGTCCACATGGGTGGCAAAGATAGTGACACCTTTGCTTTCTGATGTACACAAACTGTTTCATGCACAAAACTATTTAAAATACTGTATAAAATTACCTTCAGGCTATATGTATAAGTTGTACGTGAAACAAAACATAAATAAATTTTGTGTTTAGACATGAGCCTCATCTCTAAGATCTCATTATACATATGCAAATATTCCAAGGTCCCAAAAATTCCAAAATCTGAAACGTTTCTAGTCCCATGCATTTCAGATAAGGGATATTCAACATGTACAAGTTGTTTCTGTTTTAGTTTTTGTTCACTTGCTTGTTATCATTTTATTTTTTGATCGATTAGTGCCAATTTAATGGTGAGGACGTGTGGTGTTTGTTTTTCTATTCATGTGATACTTTACTTGGAAGAATGGGCTCCAGCTCCATCCAGGGTATTACAAGAGGTATGTGCTTGCTTGTTATTTTGATGATGGCATGTAAATCAAACAAAATAGGCCAGGTTTCACATCGAGGACAATTTGGTTTAAACAGAAGCAGACTGTTTGGAATGTTAAGATGACCCACGATGCCAACTAATAGACAGAAGCAGAGTTGACAAAAAGGAAGGAAAGCCATCTCTTGCCAGGCTGAAGACCCTGAAAATAAGGGGAAGTATGCAGATCTCAAAGTATGTGGACGACAAGTCCTTTTCTTACCTGAAATAGTGGCAATGTTGACAAATACGACTTTTAAAAAAATAGTAGATTCTGTATCAAGCATAAAATTACTAGATTTTAGGCGATTTGGCCTTTTTTTTTCCCTTGAGGCAATGCATTTTCAATAAAAGGGATTCTGAGTTATCTGAACACAACCCAACACTAACACAATGACATGCAATTATGAGTCTAAGTGAAACAATAAATACAATAAAATCCAGGTATTTAATAGTGCGGCAATGCATTTTCAATAAAAGGGATTCTGAGTTATCTGAACACAACCCAACACTAACACAATGACATGCAATTATGAGTCTAAGTGAAACAATAAATACAATAAAATCCAGGTATTTAATAGTGCCATAGTGCCCCTCGACATTGTGGAATTAGTTTTAGATTTTGAAACAAGAATTCTTTTTTTTAAAATATCCTCTATTTCAAATTTTCTTCCACTTAAGAGATTTAACATAATTTGGGAAATCTATCCTTATAAAAATTTCTAACAATATTTCTTATTATCTAATTAAAAATCTTTGACCTTCTGATAAATTTCTTATCTTCTTGTCTAATAGAAGTATGACGGACTTCAAGTCTTATTTTAAGAAATAATTTTAAACTTTAAAAATAGATATCGAAGTTGTACCTATAAGAAGCCTAGCTAATTCCTGAACATCTCTAAATTTCAAGAGCAAAAACTATTCTATTTTAGACAATATTTTCATCAATTATCTCAAGTGGCAGGTAGACAAAAACAAAGAAAATAAAAATTTTAAGAAATTATAATAAAATTATTCTAATGCCCCATCTCAAAAAAGAATCATTGAAAGTCATTTAAATGCAATTCAGTTACACCTACTGTTTTTCTAATGGAAGATTTGATTTAATGTTGATAAAAAGTAAAAGTTTAAACAACTTAAACAATTTTCAAACATGGTTTACTCTTCTTTTGAGGTTCATACAAATCACTTTCCCCTTGTTGATACGGGTAAATTACATCTCTTTTTTTTGCTCTCCCTTTCTGCAGTACAGAGACAGCCTATCTCCTACAAGTGAAATAGAGATATCAAGACTTGACAGTCCATTCATTTCATACCAGTTAGTGGCAGGATTCTAAAATTTATCAGTTTGAAAGGTATTCCTTTAAGGCTAAAGTTTAAGAACAGTTTATGAATACATGTAAGGGTGACAAAGTACAGCTCTCTATAAAGTTCCTGGAATTGGGCACGGAGGATATTTCTCAGTTGCTTTGGTTTAGATCCATAATTGTAATCAAGCTGATTAATTTCCTTTTTTTCTCCTTCCTTTCTTCCTTCCTTCCTTCCTTCCTCCCTCCCTCCTTCTTTCTTTCTTTCTTTCTTTCTTGTTTCTCAGCAGAGGCAATGTAAAATAATATTTAAGGCACTTGTCAGATTTAAACAAATAAAAATTCATTGTTATGAAAGGATAATTATTTTGAGGTAATAAAAGACTGCATTCACCAAAATGTACCTTTTGAGATATACATGTAATTAACAGAAAAAGAAGTGAATATTTGGCATTAGAGAATTTGGCTTTAAGTTCTTACTGCACTATTTACAAGTTTGTGTGATCTTCAGCAAGTTACTCACTTTCTCTAAGCTTACGTTTTCTCATCTGTGAAATGAGAATACTCATAGGTTGTAGTGAGCCTTGAAAGAAAAGAGTGTTAGCTATTATCATCACTACTTCATAAAGATGTCCCAAATATAGAAGTAATTTGCTTCAGGATATTTGACTCTGAAAAATGTCACCCAGGCACAGGCATGACTGAGGATAGATGCAGTCATGCTTGTGCCAGGAAGATGCAGATTTTGTCATGCATAGGCTTGGAAGATACTCTGTCCTGAAAGCAAACACAAGGGCAGCTTTCTGGCCTAAATGGTCATAGAGCTCTGGGTGTCTGCCAGGAAGAAAAAAGGTCTGATACTTCTGAGGCCCATAATCTCTTCAAGGAGTTTGGCTCAGACTTCAATTCTCTATAGTTCTGTTATCTCTTCTCTTTGTGGAAATGTCCTGCTCAACCTCTTAGGCTAGCTGGACAGAAGCCAACAGTCCGGGTGGTTCCTCTAATCCTTACACTCCTCCTCCTGAATTCCATAATGAAAAATATTGCTTCAGGTGTATCATATCCTGAGATAAGTGACTATCATGTATTTCGGTTCTACCCTTTGCTGCCCAAAGTTGAAAATACTACAATTAACCGATAGAACACATTTTCTTTTTCTATTATATTTTGTTCACCTAAATGAGAGTGCTTGTATGTTTCATTCCTCTAAGAACAAATCAGACAGATAATAGAAAAAAAATAATTTTCTAACCAGGCCTGCTCATGTCTGAAATAATATGAGACTGTCTATGTAATGGACAAAAAGATTTAATGTATTTTATTCAATCTACAGATTCAGAAGCACTTGGCAGCAGGCTATAGAGATATGTACACAGAAATATGTAATCATAAAGGTAAGAGAGATAATGTCATCAACTCCAATAAAATAAATGAAAATACAGGAAATAAACTTCAGCCGAGACACTTAATAGTTATTAGATGATGGGAATATGAACAAATGTAAGTGCATCTGACCAAGTTCTGTCTGGGTTTGGCCTTCTCTGGCATAATACGAAATAATTTTTTTTCCATCTCACAATGTTTTTCACATTCTCACACTGGTTTAATGATTTTTTTTTATATTTTGGTAATAGTATAAGAGCTTGAAATTGTCCAGATTCTACCTTGATCATCACATATTCAGTACTCATGGCTGTAGTCAAGTAGCTGGGACCCAGGAAAATTTGTATAGATCAGCACACCAAGGCAAAGAAAATGTGAGCACAGAGAATTAGTATGTGTTGTAATACCAGACCTCAAATTCCTCATTTGCAATTCCAGTATCCAAAAAGCTCTTATATCCAAAAGGTTTTTTCAGCTAATGACAAAACCAGACCTATCCTGATGTGTGATTATTTATTGATTTTTTCTTGTTTAAATAGTCATATTATTCATATGTGTTAGAAGTATTAACATAGCCGATTATGAGGTGCTGCTCCAGACCCATTGGAGTGTCATATAACACAATTATGGTGACTATTCTTCATAACGGTTGTGAGTTTATATAAAAGCAACCAACTTGCACTTCTCTGTTTTGAATTCAACATAACATGTCACAAAAAAATTAAAAGGAATGATTAATCAGGCACACTTCTATGACAACTAAGAGGGCTCTTGTGTCAAGGGACGTTTTTATGTCATGGACTACATCCAGAAAACTAAAATGCAGAAATTTAAATAATTTAAGCTTAGAGATCCTTCTTTGAGGAAGAAGATTTTATTGCTTTCTACAAATATCTAGTCGATGGAACACATTATCTTTAGCAGCAAGAAAATTGTCATCTTCACACTCATTTCTGCCTGCTTTGTATGTTTGGTTAGTCAACAAAAGCATAAAATCTAAGTTATCACATCTATTTCTGATTGACAAGAAAGTCTCACATTTATCATTTGTAAATATGAATCCAGTGACACAATTACAGAGAGCATAATTAAAGCAAATGTAAAATAAAAATTGACTTAATTTTCTCAAAAATACCAGGTCACAGAAAGTGACACAGATGCAGCTGTGCTGCTGCATATTTTTGTATTCTCTTTATTGTCTCCTGTTCAGTGAAACATCTGCCTCATTTTCCAAACTACTAAAGAGTCTTCAAGCCCTAATAGACTCCACACAGAGTTTTATGGATCTTATTAGTTGAGCTCTTCTCTCTCCTTTGTTCATCTGAGGAGCATCTTTATCATAAATCAGTGTTTAACTAGACAGTTTGGTAGGGTGATGGTTGAAATTCTCATTTATAAGCCACTCAAACTTTTATTTGAGATCTTTCTTTCCTTTTTAAGCTTAAAAGTACTTGTATAAGAAAACATTCATTATAATAATGAAATATTTAAAAGACCAAACTCTTAATGGTTGTACATGAAAGTTAAATGAATGGGCATGCAAATGAAGGTCTATGTACAGTGATGCACTGCAAAACGACGTTTTGGCCAAAGACAGACCACGTATATGATGGTAGTCCTGTAAGATTATAAAACTGTATTATTACTGTACCTTTTCTATGTTTAGATATGTTTAGATACATACATACTTACCATTGTGTTACAATGGCCTACAGTATTCTGTACACGCTGTACAGGTTTATAGCCTAGGAGCAATAGGCTATACCATCTAGCCTAGGTGTATAGTAGGCTATACCATTTACATTTGTATAAGGAAACTCAATATTTGCAAAATGACAAAATTGCATAACAATGGACTTATCTCCATCATTAAGTGAAATATGACTATTTGTGAAAAGATAGACATCTACATGAAGACATAAACTATATATCTATTTCATTAAGAATGCTCAGTATTTTTTTATAATGACTATAAATGGGTGATTGTGAAATTGTGGAGTTTGTCTTGTCAGAGTATGATATGACTATGATAAATTGAGACCTGGTGAGTTATCATTATTTTGGAAATGTACACAATTACCACAAAACTTTAAAAGGTCATATCAATGAAGTGAAAAAGGACAAAGAATAAACAATCATTGAAAGATTATACATACTTGTACACGCGCGCGCACACACACACATAGAAAGAGAGAAAGAGAGACAGAGAGAAAGAAATGAAGTCTCTACATATAAACATGTTCTGTAACAAGAGATCATACCAATTGGAACAAAAAAAGTATTACATTTATAGTAAAACTTTCCTAAAACATACCATGAATTAATTTTATTATTATAAGATTGCCTCCTTGAATATCAATTTTTAAAAATGGAGGTTTAGTCATATATGGTGAGTACAAAGAAAATTTTGTGGATAAATAAAATAGCCTACAAATGTCTGTGTAGTTCTCCTACAAAGAAAAAAGAAAACCAGGCTCGCTTCATCTTCTCTCACAGTGTGAGAAGAAAGTAGATGTATCTAAAGAGTATGACAAACATTATTTCTTATGAAATGTTCTCCATTTTGAAGAAGCCAGGAAGTCTGAATGTGATTGCCCTTATCCTCAGTTCCAGGTATTATTGATAGCAACTCCCTTGCTATTGTGACTGTGGCACTTCAGGGCATTGACTGATTAGCCCATCCAATATTTGGTATCTTATTAGGCACAGCGATTATTTCTGAGGTGAGATTGTGAATGACATTGGTGAATCCGAGAAAAGTTCAAGAGTTCTGTGGAGTGACCGGGAACAATAAAAACTGAAGTCTGCTCTGTATGGTGTAGTGTATAGACGTAAAGTCTGAGACCAATACAGTCATTCAGCTACTGGCATAGAAACCAGTCAGAGAGCAAGGCTACCAAAAATTAAAACTGGAGGGTAACCAAGAGAAAACACAGTTGATCAAAAAATATGCAAAAAAAAAAAAAAATCAAAACTTTAAAAAAACTATGTTAAACATAAGGCAAAGGAAGCGTTTTTTTCTTCATTTTTAAAATAATTGGACTATTAGAATCAGGGAATGGACAGAAGAACTTTTTTATCCTCTCAATGGATTAAATTAATTAACATAAAATATATATTACTTAATAATACTTTTAAATAAAATATAATTCATGCAAAATTTTTTTAAAAAATCAACAATTTCCCCTCAATCCGTATCCCTATGCAACAGCAGTGTCACGAGGAACTTTCACTAATATCTTTTAAGAGGCTAGGCTCTGTCGCCAGGCCATGCTCTTTGAAGAGCACATACTAGCTGTGTAACATGCACATCTTTAATCTCATTATGCCTCAGTATATTCACCTGAAAATAGGTAAAAAGAGTACTCATCCCAATATGATTAGTGATGATTAAATAATATAATATATTCGTTATCTTTAAAACAGCCTTGATCCATAGGAATCATTCTATAAAAGTTGTTAATATACTTATTTTTACAATTACTTTTGTTTTCTATAATTAGTAGTAGTACCTCCATAATGCCATCTAAAGGGTGTTGTAATAAGGATCACTCTTTATTACCCACACTCACCACTAGGATTTGGGGATCTTTGTCACTAAAGTTACTAAAGAATTAAAATATTTACTAAAATATATATTATTTCTAATAAACAATTTCTTTTTGTCAAACAGCCTTGTACAACTTTGATCTGATTTTTTTTTTAATTTTGTAATTAGTGGATTTCTAAATTACTGAGTACACAAAGTAGCTCATGCTGGGAGGGGTGGTAGTGGAAATGCTACTGCAGTTGAAGACATAAAGTAAGCAAATTCTCTCAACCAGCTTAGAACTCCAAGTTCACCCTGAATGCAACACACACTTTTTGGCAAAGAGAAAGGCATTTGAAGGTACTCCGTTACTACTTACTTTAAAAAAAAAAAGAAAAAGAAAAAAGGATTTTATATACTCCTATTCATGATGGCTCGATTTGGTGTTAAAATCAGGCATGATGACAAAATAAGGACTTGGTTTGTTTTGTGGGAAAACCGAGTTTATCTCTGTGCGGCCACCAAATCTGCTTGAGCCAGATATGATACCATTAATCCAGTGCTAGTGTTTTCTAAGAGCCAGGCCCCATGCTGAACAATTTCATCTCATGAGGTAGGCATTACTCTAGTCTGCCTTTGTCATGTGAGAAAGCTGAAATTCAGAAAGATTTTGTTATTTGCTAGTGGCAACATCAGGGAAAATCAAACAGTAGCTCTAGAGCCTGCCTGCTTGATGACGACTATATATTGTCAATGTACTGCTCTGTACCAGACCGGAATTGTACTGCTGGTGTGTATATACAAGAACACTGAGGGGCAAGGCCTATCTTTTAATATTAAACATTGGCATTACCTGTTTTTGCAGTGAGAGTATGTGATATTCACATTTGTTCCCTTAATAATGTAGAATTACATCATGAAATATAGTAACATGGAAAACTGGCATTTCAAAACATTAGGAAGGAGGAAGTTGTTCAATTTCTTACCTCAGATTTTTGTGCAGGGTAATTATTTTAGTAATGTCTTCTCATGTCTAAATATTACTAAACGTATTACCTAACTCCCTAAGTGTTTTGAAAAAAAAAAACTATTTCAGTTCAGATATCAAAGAAGAACTGTAAGATTTTCCCTGATTTCAAGACTGGCTCCCTGAGTTTGAAAGATGGTAACTGTGAAGATTCAGAGAATCACAATTAAAATGTGTTTCAAACTGACTTGTGGTATTAAGCACAAAATTTTTATTTTAGAAAACTTACTTTGGCGTCCTAAGCTAAAAATATCTTCAGAGTGCTAGGTGAGAATCTTAACAGATGTTACCTACAAGTGTGTCTATATGTTGATAATATGTACATGCACACACATATAATATCTATGCCTACGTATGTATGTGAAAGAAAAGGTACAGAGAGAAAAAATCATAAGAAAAATAATTAAGGTTTGAATGACTCAAATCGTTTTTGTGAGTCATAATTTATGCTACATAAAGCTTTGAAATAACTTTATTAAAAGGTCAAACTAATTTACTATGTTTCACAATACTATTTTCACAATAATGCTAGAGTTGGTTTACTAAAAATTGAATTATCTGAACTTTTTGGATATAGGTAGTCAGAATATTCCATTTCAATTTCATAGCATTTCTTAGATGATAGCTAGGTTTAATATTTATAAAATGCTGGTATATAAATATAACATAGTGAGTATAAATATAGCATAGTGAGTGGTTAAAAGGTAGGTTCAGGAGTCAGTATCCCATGATCTAAATTCCAATTCTAATACATAACTAATTAACTGTAACACTTCAACATGCTGCTTGACATCTATAACCTCATTTTTCAAATTGGTAAAATGGGGCTAATGGCAATATTGGTTATTCTGAGAATTAATTTAAGTAACAAATGTAATATATTAATACTTAAGAATGTCTTATAGCAATCACTCAATAATAGTTTTATTGTTATTATTTATTTTTATTTTATTTCAGCATATTACAGGAGTACAAATGTTTAGGGTCCATTACTGGGCATCTACCCAAAGTAACAAAAGATATTCTATAAAAAGACATCCGGCACTAGAATGTTTATAGCAGCACAATTCACAATTGCAAAGATGTGGAAACAACCCAAGTGCCCATCAATACACGAGTGGATTAATAAAATGTGGTATATGTATACCATGGAGTACTGCTCAGCCACAAAAAACAATGCTGATCTAGCGCCTCTTGTATTATCCGGGATAGAGCTGGAGCCCATTATACTAAGTGCAGTATCACAAGAATGGAAAAACGAGCACCACATGTAATCAACACCAAATAGTTTTATTATTATTATTATTATTACACATTAACATGATTCTGTGATTTTATATGAACATAGAGAAGAGTCTCAAGGGATTTTCCCCTAGTATTTAACAGAGACTGTGTTGTATGAAAGAATGAGGTGCTAAATAAGAGGGTGGTGCAAGGAAGTTGAGGGCAGGCCAAAAAGAATAAAAAGATAAAAGATAAAAAGCCCCGCCCATCTAGGTTGCATATAAAATATAACACCCAGTTAAATTGGAATTTCAAATAAGCAAGGAACAATGTTTTAGTATAAGTATGCACCAAGCAATATTTGGGACATACATATATTAAAAATGCACTTTTCTTTCTCTGAAATTTATATTTAACTAGATGCCCTATATTTATTTTTTTAATTGTTTTTTGCTAAATGTAGCAACTCTGTGCCAGCCCTAAGGAAAAATCATACAATATGTGTAAGATAATCTAATTTATGTAAATTAATGCATCTATCTATATCTGGGTATTCTGTATATGCATATAAATTAAATTATTTAAAAATCTTTATATATTAATCCACAGATATTTCCATTATAACTATACAAAGAAAAAATGACATACAGTATGATTCTATTACAATAAAATAAAGCAAACATAAAAATCTGTTATATAGGCCGGGCACGGTGGCTCACGCCTGTAATCCTAGCACTCTGGGAGGCCGAGGCGGGTGGATTGTTTGAGCTCAGGAGTTCGAAACCAGCCTGAGCAAGAGCGAAGACCCCGTCTCTACTAAAAATAGAAATAAATTAATTGGACAACTAAAAATATATAGAAAAAATTAGCCAGGCATGGTGGGGCATGCCTGTAGTCCCAGCTACTTGAGAGGCTGAGGCAGAAGGATTGCTTGAGCCCAGGAGTTTGAGGTTGCTGTGAGCTAGGATGACGCCACGGCACTCTAGCCCAGGCAACACAGTGAGACTTTGTCTCAAAAAAAAAAAAAAAAAAAAAAAAAATCTGTTCTATATATACACATACTTGTACTTGTTTTTTAAAAGAAAACAGGCTTAAAGCAAAAAACATTCTGGGAGGTGTCAAACCTATTTATAAAATGAATCTCAGAATTGAATTTGCATTAGTTTACACAAGGTGCAATTGGGAAGAGATGTGCTAATTTTGATATTACCTAAAGCCCATCACTTAAATCTAGTAATAAGGTATTTCATGAATGCTGGATCTGAAACATGCAATCAATTTTTTTATACCTCGATATGGGAATTTGATTATCTAAGCATAGTTGATTTTGTGTGATGCTGCATTGATCTAAACCTCCTCTTTACATTTAAAGTAGCACAGGCTAATACAGTGTCAAAATTGGGGTTTCTCTTTGAACTCACGAAGTAGCAAAGGGGAACTAATTCCCTTAATTAGCTCCAGGTGAACACCCAAGAATTTTATGTATGCATCATATATTCAAAATTATGATCTGAAATCCTCTGAGACCATTAGGCGAAACCCTTCCTGATGAATCAACAACAGCTATTTTATGAGAAATTCAGAAATTGTCCTGAGATTAGCCGTTCATTACTTTTTTATTTTTGAAGAGTATGAGGACTTTCAATTTCCTCCATGTAATTAGCAACTCTTTGTTTACTAGATTCTGGCTGTGTCTATAACTTGTAATTTCTGCTCTTTTCTGTTAATTTCCTTCACTTTAATATGTAAATTCAACATAAATCAAATCAGTGGAGGTAAAAATCTAATTTAACTTATATAATATTTGACTGCTGTCATTAATAACTTCCAGTAGGTCTGCTACAAGTTTATAACATTAAGGTAATTATTCTAATTGCATGAGCAACTTTAATTGTTAGTTGGTGTCTCTTCTTGGTGCAATTATATGGAAAAGTGATATCAGATAATCGAAACAATTAAAATGGTTGATGTAATTGTTGAAGGATAGAAATTAGTCTTCAGAATTTCAAGCAAGGCTTAATTTACGTTCCAAGACACTTTTTAAAAAGAGTCTCTTATATGAATGTACACAGGAAAAAGAAAAGAAAGGAAAGAAACAAAGAAAGGGTTGTTTTTCTCTGTCTCATTATCACAGATACAAAGTATCCTAGTTTTCACACACAAAGATGAAACCAGTGACCCGTAACGAGTAAAGCACAAGGTTTGAATTATTTTTCCAAAGTAGTCATCATTTTAGAGATGCAATCTCACATTTTAATTTAGTCGCTATTGCAGTTAATGATACACAGCAGTGGTGACTTACTGAGGTGAGAAGTCAATCTGTGGTCACTTAAATGGAACAGAGCTAAATATAAAATCCATAACTATGAATTCATTAGTACCCTGACCTGATCAATAAAATTAACTAAATTCAAAAAAGATGTAATTATCAGCATCATCATGTTAACGAAAACAGTTGCTATTTGCTGGATGTTTCCCATGTTCCCTGAGATAATACACATTCACCAAAAGGGAAAAAAAATCAGTTTACACATTTACAAAGCACTCACACAATTACTTTACCTATAAGATGACCTCTAATTGCTTTATCTTAATATTTCTTATTTCAGCATTATTTGGACATGCGTAATAGGAAATTGGACTCTATTTACCTTATTAAAAAAAAAAGATGTTGTTCTCAGTAAATTCAAGTACTTTACCAGAGATTTCTTGTCTTTTGCAACTTTAATTTCTTGGCCTACCCACTGCTCTTTTGGCTTCAATAAACAAAAACCCATTCAATTTCAGAATAAGTGAAAAAAGAGGGTGAGACTAGAGAGAAAGTTTATTTTAAGGTCAGCAAAATCTCACTGAATAGAAGAACCAAGAGTTGTAGAGCCCGATCTGGAAGTGCACAGTCAGAATGGGCTCATCTCTTCATCCCTCAGGCTCAGCCGTCCGTCTCTACACTTCCTTCCTAGCACTCCTGCTTCCATCTGCGACTGTTTCTCTGTTTCCTCAGCTCGTCTCACAAATTTAGTTCAAGATGTTTTTAAAAATAGAGTGTGAGGTACTACTCTGTTCACATCAAAAAGTTTTAGCTGGACTCATGGTGCCTTGGGTGTTTGCCTGCCCTGGTACCACAGGCATGACTAGGGTGAGCCTGTGCTCACGGCAGTTGTGGTTACCGAAAATTTTCCCTGTACAGAGCTGTGGCCTGAATTGCAGAAAATTAAGTGGCGAGTAGCGCTAGCCAAACTTGAGAGGGAGTTTGACATTACAACTTTTTGGTCACGTTGAGAATTTTGATCTTCATCCTAAAACCAGAGAAGGAATTTGTTCTTGATGCACACACTCTATTTGTGCTTTGAAAAGGCAATTCCGACCACCGGGTTGAGAATAGATTGGAAGGGAATGTACAGTAAATTGAGACCAATAAAGAGGCTATTGCAGCACTTGAGACAAAGTTTAGCGATGGCATTAGCCAGGGTGGTAAAAGCAGAAATGGAGGAAAATGGGAAAATTTGAAAGTGATTTGGAGTCAAAGTTACCAGGGACAAATGATGGATTAGATGAGGCAGGGGAGGGCAGTGAGGGAGAGAGATGTGTATAAGGTTTCTGGTTTTTGTTGGAGGGACAGTATTATTCTCAGACACAGACAGGCCTAAAGAAGAGTTATATACTCTATCTTATAATTTATTTGATACTTCTATGGAATATTGCCTAGCCCATTGTATAACAGAGCCTCAGAAATTACATTATGACTTAAAATTCACTATGAAGTTTTGAGATTAACAAATTTTTTAATCATCATTTATGTATGAGGAATTAGAAGCTTTGGAAATACTTTTTCTCTTATTTTTATTTGACATGTAATAATTGTACATATTGATGGATATGGAGTTATATTTCTCTTTTGTGCCTTTTTTATTTGTATAAATTTAAGGGGTACAAATAAAATTTCATTACGTGGGTATATTGCATAGTGATAAATTCTGGGTTTTAGTATATAATAAATGAATAAATGTACATTATAACTGTTATGTAATTTCTCACCATCCACCCCCTCTTACCCTCCCACCCTTCTGAATCTCCAATATTTATTATTCCCTGCTCTTCATCCATGTTTACATTATTTAATTCCCACTTATGGGTAAGAACATGTAGTATTTGACTTTCTGTTTTGGAGTTATTTTACTTAGGATAATGGCCTCCAGTTCCACCCATGTTGCTGCAAAAACCATGATTTCATTCTTTGTTATGGCTAAGTAGTATTCCATTGTGAATATATACCACATTTTCTTTTTTCCCCCACCTATTTTATTCTTTTTTTAAAAAAAACATATATTTTAATAGATTTAGGAAGTACAAATTTTTTGTTGTTGTTGTTGTTGTTACATGGATTAATTGTATAGTAGTGAAGTCAGGGCTTTTAGTGCACTCGTCACCTGAACAAGGTACTCAATAGGTAATTTGTCATCCCTTACCCACCTCCCACCTTCCCCACTTCTAAGTCCATTATACCACTCTATATGACCACATGTACCCATCGCTTAGCTCCCACTTATAAGTGAGAATGTGCAGTACTTGTCCTTAGATACTTCAGTGAGGATAATGGCCTCCAGTTTCATCCAAGTTGCTGCAAAACATCTTTTTTCATTCTTTTTTATGGCTCAGTAGTATTCCATGATATATATGTATATATATAAGTTGCTTCCATATCTTTGCTTGTGAATGGTGGGCCAATAAACATACAAATATAGGTAACTTTTTGATTTCTTTTTCTTCAAGTAGATAGCTGTAGTGGGAATACTGGATTGAATGGTAGTTCTATTTTCAGTTTTTTGAGAAATCTCCACACTATTTTCCATAAAGGTTATATTAATTTGCATTCCCAACAACAGTGTTTGAGCATTCCATTTGCTTTGCATCCTCTCCAACATCTATTATTTTTTGACTTTTTAATAATAGCCATTCTGACCAGTGTAAGATGATACCTCATTGTGTTTTTAATTTGTATTTCTCTGATATTTAATGATGTTGAGCATTTTTTATATGTTGGCCATTTGAATGTCTTCTTTGAAAAATGCCTCTTTATGTCCTTTGCCTACTTTTTAATGGGCTTATTTGTTTTGTTGTTGTTGGGTTGTTTGAGTTCCTTATAAATTCTGGATATTCGTTTTCTGTCAGATACAAATTTGCAAATATTTTCTCCCATTTTCTGCAGGTCAGAGTGATATTTCAACATGGATATACAATGTGTAATGATAAAATCATGGTAATTAGCAAATCCATTACCTCAAACATTTATCATTTCTTTGTGCTGTGAATATTCAAAATCCTCTCTTATAGCTTTTTGAAACTGTACACTGAATTATTTTAACCAAATTCACAATATAGTGCTATGGAATACTAGAACTTATTCTTCCCTTCAATCTATAACTTTGTATTCATTAACCACCCTCTCCCTATTCTCCCCTCTACCCCACTGTTTCCAGCTTCTAATAACCACAATTGTACTCTTACTTCTATGAGCTCAATTTTTTTTTTATCTCTCACATATAAGTGAGAACATGCAGTATTTATCTTTCTCTGTCTGACTCATTCCATTTAACATAATATCCTTCCAGCTCATCCATATTGGCTACAAATATCAGGATTTTATTCTTTTTTTATAGCTGAATACATACACAATTTCATTGTGTATATATGCCACATTTTCTGTATCCCTGTCTCTGTTGTGTCTTTCCACACCTCTGAATATTTTAGGAGTTTTGTATCAAGGTTAATTATGGAGAGACTAGAAGGGCCATTTGGCATGAGTTTCACATTTAAGGATGCCCTCAAATATGAGGTAGTTCTATTTTAGCTTACTGTATTTTGTGTGTTTTATTATTGAATTAGTTAAATGTGATTTCTGTAACTCTGTTTTCACATTTCTTCATATTCTTTCAAATTGCTAGGCAACATTAATAATTGGAAGTGGCCCAGGCAGGCTCTTATTTTCTGAGGGGCCTTGTTTTGCACACTCACTGATGAATGACTAAGAAAAATAATTGTACACTCTATGAAGCTTGAAATGAATTTGACAGAATATTTCATTGAGTATCTAAAAGCTTGTAAACCTTAAGAAACATTCTGTGGCACCACCAGGTAAGCCTCTTACGAAGCTGGAGTAGGCAGAGATGGGGGAAAGAGAAGCTGAATATGCTAATTTCCTTGTCCTGAAATGAACTTCAAAAGCCTTTTATGTTCACCTAATTCTGGAAAAAAAATTACATAGATCAATGTTTTCTATAACCCATAAGAAATCGTTAGGCCACATCTGATTAGAGGTTGTATTATTGACAAAGGAGAGACAGGCTAGAGCACCTGGCCCACTGGTAGCTTATTTAGAAGAGTCATGGGGTCTGTAACTTTTACTGGGCTCTACTGAAAAGAAAGGAAAAATCTGTGGCTAATGAAATGTCAAAAATATAACACCTCTAAGGGTTTGGCTCATCCCTTCAGAGTGCACCAGTGGGTCACCACCAAGCTTAAACTTACTTCCCCATACAAAACAAGGGCTTGGATTGTGAAGAATATATATATTTTTTTCCTTTCCCTATCAGTCATGTTTTCTTACTTTCCCAAATTAAAATTATTTATTTCTTAAGGAATAACTGCATCTATGGGATTTGGGGTTACTGTGAATTGATTATATGGAAGACTGTCATTTTATCCATCTGTATAAATGGAATTAATATGCAATATAAGTGGCATGTATATATGATTTTTGTCAGATTGCTAATGTGGTCATGAGTGACAGCAGTGAAATTGTATGTGCTTGTGTTTGTTTTTGCCTGTCATAATTTATTAACTTTAATTATCTGACTCCTTTTTCTATATAAAGAACCTCTAATTTAATTTAAATCCCATCTATTATTTTACTGGTTATCCAAGGAGATCTAATCAGAGAGAATAATCGATTGAGTAAGCATCTCTTAAAAAGATATCTTTGGTGGCATAATAAAAGAGACTAAAGAATGAGGTTGAATGGGTCAGGATTTGAGTTTTGAGTTTCAGAATTTTTCCTAATATTTGGATCAAATTGTGGGAGTCCTTAAAATTTTTTGAGCCTCAGTTTCCCCATGTGCTGAACCAAGATAAGAATTTCTAGTAAAGGTACTACAGTGTAAATAAAGTGATATCGTATGTGGAAGCACTTAAACACTAACATTTAGCACATTTAGCACAAAGGTCAGTTTTTAAAAATTTATTATTTATAAAATAATAAATATATTAAAAAGTACAGGCTTATGGCAAAGTGATGGCCATTACTATTATAAAACAAGTCTCACCTTGACATTTTTATAGCAAATCACATTAATGTTTTAAAATACTCTCACTAAATAACTATTGAATGTGTATAACACTGCAGTGAGATTTTCAGTGTCTTTTCTAAAGTTTTACTCATTTGTCTAAACTAAAGAAAATGTTATAAAAATAGATGAAAGTATATTTAATTTTAAATATTAGAAATTTCAAATTAGAAGGCAAAACTATTCCTTGAGTATTAGATTCATTATATTTAGCATATACTTAAAATATAATTTCATCATTGACCAAGACAACTTCATATTGGGTATTAATATCTGGCTCAAAAAACACCTATTTTGTAATAAATTTACTTTTTATTATTTATTTTTAATACAGAAAAATTTGTTATGAATTTCCTTGGCATTCATTGTGTTCATATTTTCTCAATTTTAGCATAGTGTTCCACACTTATTACTGTATCTACTGTAATACAGATAGAGCATAGCTCAAATTGTAAGAAAACCCAATGTACAAAATGGCCACAGTATTTTTGTTTTAAAAAATAAAATATTTTTCAACAGGTATGCAGTCTGATATTTGCCACCCCTCAGTGCTTGCAAATAATATATGTCAAAGTTTTTTTAACAGAGAAATATGACCTCAACAAAAGGAAAAGGTAGGAAAGAGACCATAATAGTATAATTTATTAAGATAGTTTAAAACTTTGAAATTAGCCAAATTGTAAAATAAGGGCATAAGTGCCACTACTTCTACTTTTTTATCTCACTAAATAATTCAATTTCTATATAAATTTTTCTGTAATTTTATGATTTTCTTTTGAAACATTTGAAATGTTACTAAAATGCTATACTTTAAAAATCGATATACATTTTGTACCTATTTAGGCTTTCATACTTTTGAATGTGATTTGCTATGTTCAGGGCCTCATACACTTTCCAAAAAAATGCTTTCAACTTCATCAGTAAAAAAGAAATAAAATTATAAACTTAATTTTTCAGAAGTTATGACTGATATAAAATTATTAAAACATATATATTTTACGTGGACAAAATTGCTTCTGAAAATACATGCTACCTTCAGAGTCTTCTGAAAACAACCACAGAATGTTGATGTGAAAAGATTAACTTTTTAATATTCAAATAGGTTTTTACTTGCAATTTTCTACGTCAATACATAAAGAATGTAGACTCATGAATGCAAGTATTGAGGGTTGGTGGGGGTTTTCTTTGTTTGTTTGTTTTGTTTTTTTCCTCACAGACCATGGATCACATTTAACTTCTGAGTCAGTTACATGTAACAATGACCGTGGAGTCAAGCAATAATGGGAAAATTTCTCCAGCAGCTCATAAAATTATATCTGTGTCTTACTTGCAAGCACTGAGGGGTGGCAGGTTAAACAGGTTAAGAACTTTCCAGAGTGGTATTGGAGGTTGCTTAAATTGCAATTACAGTTTATAGTGCAGCTGTTAAAATCCACCAAACCAAATTTTCCAAATGACCTTTTCCATTTACCTAAGGAATTTGGCCAAATGTTTAATTCGTAGGCATCTCACTTGGGCCCTTTTACAAAAATACACCTTTGAATGAATTATCTCATCATTAACTTTCACACACAATACTGAATGCCTGGAGGACACCTATTTTATCAGTGGAGTTAGCTCTCTTTCATATAGGTGATGTTTTCAGATGTATAACTTTCATTTAAAAAAATAAAATAATAACTCTCCTGAAAAGAAGAGGACATCTGTAAGAATTTCTTTTTTAATGTCTATTAAAGTTACCTAATTAATATTATGAATTCAATATCTGAAAATCTGTGTGTCATAATGGAGAAAAGCATTGAAATAGCAATATCAGTGCTCTTATCTCACCCGTGTAAATGTCAAGTGACATATGAACAGAATACATTAATGCCTCTTTGATGATTTATATTTAGTTATATCTATATTAATTATATTTTAATATCTAAAAAGTAGACATTATATACTTAAATATTTCATTTAACAAATAGTTACAATTAGCCAAATAGGAGAATATTATTTACAAATTTATTTAGCTGTGGTCCATCTTGCAATCAAAATGAGTTAGTTTTAAATAATACCAAGCAAATTAAACAAGGTTTAAAATGCATTTGATTTAGCCCCAGCTACTCAAGAGGCTGCGTGTGTCAGGAGGATAAGTTGAGACCAGGAGTTTGAGACCAGCCTGGGCAACATAAGGAGACCCTGTCTCTTATTGGAAAAAAAAAAAAAATGTGATTGATTTAATTAGCCACACCTCTTTTAGAGAGGAGGGAAAGATGATGAGTACCTGGAATCCTCCGCCTTACTACCCTTCTTATCAGTGAAATGACCTTCTCTATATCATAGGTGTTCAACTCCAGCTCTATTCTCTCACCAGTGACACAGCCAGAATATTTCAATACTAAAAGTTCAAGAATGGAATCAAATATTAACAGCACCACCTCCAGACTATAAATTCAAACTTTTGTAGAGCATGACATATAAATGAAAGTTGAGCAGGCGTATTTTGTAGTGGTTGAAAATGAAGGCTGAGAGGGTGTCAGTTTGAATCTAGGAGCTATAAGACCTTGGAAAAATTACTTGACTTTTCTAAGTTTATGTTTCCTCATCTGAAAAGTGGTAATGATAACTGCACCTGCCAGCCAAAGTTTTTGGTAGGATAATAGAAAATAATGAAGAAAAAGCTCTCAGCACAAAAAGCCTGGCACATTGCAAGTAGTCCATAAATGATACCTATTATTATAAGTAAAAGTTAATATATTCAGCCAATATATTTGCAAACAAAATAAATACACAAACTAGTTTGACTGCCAAAAGGAATTATGTGTGTCCAGTATTCATGCAGATACTCTAAATAACCCAAAAACATATTCAGGATATTATAATTTAATTAGCTGCAGGGTCAAGTGTCTGAAGGTCTGGAAGTGGTTGCCTTAGGAAGAAAGTGAGAGACACATGGAAGACAGGTAAAGTTGAAGTGGAAGGGGATAGAGAATAATGATGAAAATCCTACTAGGCCTCAGGCAGTTCCTTCAAATTTTGTATGAGTTATTCTAGTTAATGTTCAACCCCAGGGTTAGATTAAACCATCGTGACTCTGTTTTACAAATCAGAAAACTGAAATGCAGAGAAGCCAATTATACTACCTATAGCGATAATCAGTTAGAAGGGTAGATGGGACTTGACCCCAGATTTGTCTGCTCCTGTCTCGACCCATACTCTTTACAGATAAATTATAAGGCCTTTTGTAAACAGAATTTCAGGCATGTCTTTGGACACTGTGATTGCAGAAATAAGTATATGGACCATTAGACTAAGAAGAGAGTCTCATTTAAGTAACTGAAGGGGAGAAGGTGGGAAAAGCAGCTTCCAAGGATCGCTATCTGAGGCAATTAAGCCTTGGTAGTTGAAAGCTTGTTGGCGCTTTGCATAGCAAGAACTTAATTTGCATTCCTAGCTCTACCAATTGCTCTTGATATAACATTGTTTTGGGACCTCTCTAAATCTTGGTTAGTTTATTTTAAAAATGGAAATGTGATTCTTTTGTTGTTGTTGTCATTTTTACATTGTTTAAATAGCAAGGGTAGACTATGACCTGAAAGATAAAGCAAACATTGGTAAAGATCAACAAAAGCAATCCCTCCCTCTGTGAACACAGATGTAATAGAAATATGCATGATAAGATTTAAACATGATCAGTTGCAATTTAGCCATGCATGCCAGATGTCATAAAGCTAGTGAGATTAATTTACATAAACACATATTGAAAATAACAACTTATTAAAAATAAATAAGGAAATTTTCACTGCATTAATAAGTTTACAGCATTCGGATATTTGGCAGAAATGATGTCACTGTCTTCTGCATGGTGAAGTGAAAAATTCAGCACTATGCACTTTTATTCCTAATGTTCCGATGTCTTTTGCTCAGTGAGTTAAGAGTCACCTTGAAGTGTTTAAGGGCAACAATTGAAGAAATTATATACATAATGAGAGGCCTCTCATGTCCCAATTACTTTATACATAGTAATACTATTTCAATAAATGCAATTTGCATTTAATTGTATGTCAGAAGCATTGATAGGGGAAAAGAATGTAAACAGCACTATTTCCTCATTTTCTAGTGATGACTCTATATAATTGTATGAAGAATTTGGAGATAAGTCCATGGAGTATGAGAATCAGAAACTGGGAAAAACTTAGAAGCCATCACTGACATTCTCCCCCTGAAGGAGGCTCATCTCCATAGCCATGCCCTTGTCTTTTGGGTATCTTGAATTTTGAACAAAAGCCTTTGAGAAGCACATCATTCGGTGATCTAGGCAGCCAGAAGATTTCTTGGGAATGTAGGTAAATCTGGAAAGAAGGTTATTGGGTCTCAAGAGACAAGTAAAGCCTTGGATATAAAAGTAGCAACCAAAAGGTCCCGAGTCCTGGAATCTTATAGACCAGGATTTCAATTCTATCCTGCCACTTATAAGCTCCATGTTTTTGATAAGTTAATTAGACTCTTTAAGCTTCAATTTCTACATATATAAATGATTTTAGTAATATCAATGTAGAATTACCTGATTCAGAATTAATTCTGATAATAATTATAATTATACTTAAGTCTTAATGTCTTTCACATGTGTCCAGATTTAATTCCTTTAGTTTATAAAAACTGATTCACTCTATACTAGATTATAAAATTATGATTGTCCTATAATAAATACTCAATATATATCATTAATAGCTATTCCAAAAGCTACAAGATGAGAACATTGTATTTCTACTAATTTGATACATGGAAGCTTATGAAGAAAATAATTCTGTTATGAAAGTTGTTTTGATACTAATCAAATAGCTAATAATTTTATTATTCGATTTGTTCTTTTTTGGTAGGTAGAAAGAAAATAAAATTCATCTTTTAAGAAGCTCATACTATATTATCTTATACAAATGGAAAAAGCATGCAACTTAAAACACTAGTGAAATTTTAGTGCTATATATGGGGCAAAATACCAAAATTATTATACACAGAGCACTCTGGTAATATTCCTTCCAGTTTTAGTCAAGACATTGTTTCGTACTGAAGTATTGGAGGTGATTTATTATAGATATCTATTTTATTTTCTGATATGGCCTTTATTGAATTTTTCCCTAGTATTTCTGTCTTTATGGAAATTCTCCTTCCTTTCAGGAAAGCCATGAAGAAATTGTTCTTTGTCATGTAAAATATTTATGTTATTTCATTCTATTGTCTATGAAAAAAATCTGTATACAGCCTAAAACTTAAACCTGAATTTTTATAGCAAAGAGAAGCCTTGGTGGTGGAATAGAAATAAAAATATAGTATTTACAATTACTATATCTTGAGGAAAAAATAAAAATCCAGCCCAAAACACAAAGGTCTTTTATAGTTACATATAAATGGAGGGGAAAAGAGAAAAAATATGTTCATTCCCCAAACTGAAGACAAGGATAAAGAAGTATTATGACTTTCAACTCTCATTTGCGGTACTTCTACCTCAAAGCATCATCACATATAAGTTCATGTTCTGCAACAATAATGATGCAGTTTCAAATATAATGGTATAGGAAAGTAAGCCATATGAAAAAGCAGCAGGAAATTGTTGTACCAAAATATAACTTCCTTTAGGAAAAAGACTTAATAGGAATCCCACTGCGCACAAAAACAAGTTATTTAGACATAGGTAAATTGACATTTCAGTTATTTCAGCTCTTTGGAGCTTGGACATGGATATAATAGTACTTACGAATTGAGTTCATACAGCTTCTTGCATAATTATATGTTGGGATATATGATTAAAGTGAATCCATGTGCTAAATCATACAAACAGTAAGCCAAATATACTTAGCAGGAAAACTACTAGACATGCCTCTCTCCTATTATAATATGAAATATTTTAAAAGGAAAAACTCAGGGAAAAAATAGTATTTATCTTTTTTCTTACTTTTTCAACTCGATATGGGTTGAGTTTGTCTTTCACTTCAGTTTAACACGGAATAAGCAAGAACATGCTCCAGGATTGTTCTATCAACTTTATTGAGATATAATCAATTTCAGCTATTTAATTTATTCAATAATGTAAATTTGGTTTGTTTCCAGTTTTGAACTATTGTAATTACAACAGCTATGCACATTTATGAACATCTTGTTGCACTGCTATATGTTTTTATTATCTTCGGTAAAACTCCAAGAGTTGAATGGCTATGCTATAAGGTAGGTAAATGTTTAATATTTTAGGTTACTGCTGAATAGCTGCCAAAATTCTTATACCATTTTATTTGCCACCAACAGGGTGTGGGACTTCCAGTTGCTCTAAGTCCTCATAAACACTTTGTGTTGTCAGCCTCTTTGCTTTCCTCTATTCTCTACTATCATGCTTTTACTCTGCATTTCTCTGATGTTGAATATTTTTTTCACGTGCTCTTTGGACATTTATATTCTTTTGTGAAGTATCTATTAAATAGTTTTCCCATTTTTTTAAATTTGTTTCCTTTCTTTTTACTGTTGAGCTGTAAGAAATCTTTACATATTCCAGATGCAAGCCCTTCGCCAGATTTGTCATTTCAAATATTTTCTCATGTTCTGTGGTTTTCCTTTTCCTTTTCTTAACAGCCATTCAAAGAGCAAATATTCTTAATTTGAATGAAGTCCAATTTCTCAAGCTCTGGGGTAATTTTAAAACAGTTGAAATCATTTTCCTTGAAGCTATCTAAATCTGTGTGTAGATATTCTGGTTTCTCAATCAAAGCAAGGTTATCCTGCTTAGATTTTTATAACACTCTTCTTTGAGCCATTTTCCACCTGGTCAGCCATATTTTACCTCACAGGGCCAAGAGAACACAAACCTCTGTTAGCAGCCAACACTCAAATGACTCATGAATTCAGAAACCTCCCATGAAAGTATTAAGGGAATAGAAAGTAAAATGGCCTGTTCCATTTCTTTAGGCTTTCTGCCCATTTAATTAGGCCTAGAATTTTTTGAATAGGGGAAAGAAATTTAAAAAGGACCATTTTAAAGCAGGACAGGAAGAGGGTCCTGTAACCATGCCATGTATTACAATTTGGAGCATATATAATTAAATAATGCAAAAAAAAGCAAGCATGAATAAATAGCACAAGATAATAGAAAAAAGAGAAAGTGTACCAAATGCCCACAAATAGGAGGAAATATTTTGCATGGTTTCATATAAAGTATCTCAATCTGGGAAAGTACACATATATATGATAAATTATAACAAGATATAAATAAGTCCAAGTGAACTAACAAATTAATCATAAAAGAATAATGAAATAATTATTGTATTAGTGAAAAACTAACAACTAGATAACATTCTTGCTCTTGATGTAATCCAATGATACACACACATAAACACATGCACAAAATTGGCAGGTTCAAATAAAAACCTTTTTTGCAGAGTGAAAAAGAACAAAATTAAAATTAAAAGAAAAAACTGTCATTAAATATGTTAACCTCAAATATAAGAAAGTTAATATCTATAATGAATAAAAACTAATATATTTATATAGGTATAACCAGACAAGACATGCAATAAATATATATAATTAAATATACAGTAATAATCAAGACAATTAAAATAAAGCAGGCTTATAATATGGATTGAGCATCCCTAATTTGAAAATCTAAAATCTGAAATACCCCAAAATCTGGAAGCTTTTGAGAGCTGACATGTTGCCATCAGTGGAAAGTTCTACACCTGACCTATTGCGATAGATGGCAGTCGAAATGCACTCAAAACTAAGTTTCATGCACAAAATTATTAAAATTGTTGTATGAAATTACCTCAGGTTCTGTGTATAAGAAACATAAATAATTTCATGTTTAGACTTGTGTTCCATCCCCAAAATATCTCATTATGTATGTGCAAATATTCCAAAAATCCAAAAAAATCTGAAATTCTAAACATTGCTGGTCTCAAGCATTCAGATAAGGGCTACTAAATCTGTATAACTCTTATATTTAAAAATACATTACAAATTATTTAGTATGGAATGTAGATGAGAAAGTGATGAAGCCAGCGCAATTAAACACAAGATATGATGTTGTAAAGATGTGTAGTTATTTTGGGAAATATTCTGGCAAGGGTAATGTGTGTGAAGAAAAATCATAATATTTGTATTGTTTGATACTAGAATTGGTTTCTTTCTTTTTGGAAAAATGTCTCCTGGGGAGCAAAATTGTCCCCGGTTGAGAACCATTGTCTTAAGAATTACTTTTATTTCTGAAATATAGGTAATAAGGTTTCAGAATGTAATAAGCTTCCAATTATTTGCTCTTATTTTCTATGTTCATTACAAACTTCATAACAGAGGATTTGGACATTTGATTAGTACAGGACAAAACAAAACCTGATATCATGGGTTTAAAAAATCCATATCCCAGGGATGTAATGTACTCATGCTAAGCTGATTCTGACAGAATGCATTTGGATTAAATTGCAAATACCCCCAGTCAGGTATTGTTTAAAGGGCAGGCCATAATTGTTTTTCAGCTATGAATGAAGGCAATCGTGTAAGTATGAGTTGGCTTTTACTCCTCTGTCACACTGTAGGCATTTTGTTTGTTTGTTTTACATGTATAGCTTAATAGTGTTGAACAATTCAAATATTATACCGTTTTTTTGAAATTTCTTATTTTTTAATATGTCCTTTAGGAAAGTCAAATAATATCATGACAACAGCTTCCACTTTGGAGTCAGGAAGCTGGATCTCAGTCCCAGCCCTGCCACTCACCAGTCGTATGAACTTAAGAAAGTTACCTGTTAATAATTTCTCTGAGACCATTTTATTTTATTTATTTATTTTTTTAGTTTCAGAATATTACGGGGGTACACATGTTTTGGTCACATGAATTGACTGTGTACAGTTTGAGTCAAAGTTAAAAGTGTGTCCATTAGCCAGATAGTGTGCATTGTACCAGTTAGGTGTGAATTACCACATTCCCTCCCCCCACCATCTGCTTGATTTCCCTTGAGTTTTATTACCAAATGTGCACGTAAGTGTTGATCAATTAGTTCTACTTTAATGGCAAGTACATGCGTTATTTGTTTTTCCATTCGTGTGATACTTCAATTAGAAGAATGGTCTCCAGTTCCATCCAGGTTGTTACAAAAGGTATTAATTCACCATTTTTTTATGACTCCATGGTATACATATGCCACATTTTATTAATCCAGTCATGTATTGATGGGTACTTGGGTTGATTCCACATCTTTGTGATTGAGAATTGTGCTGCAATAGACATTCAAGTGCTACTTATTTGTTTACATTGATATCATAACCTTAGATTTTTCTGAATTTATTTATCACTTTCAGTAGTCTCTTGGCAGAATCTTTGGAGTTACCTAGATATGAGATCATATTGTCATCAAAGAGAAATAATTTGACCTCTTCTTTCTCCATTTGAATACCCTTGATTTCCTTGTCTTGCCTGATTGCTTTGGTTAGGATGTCCAGCCCTATGTGAAATAGAAGTAGTGACAGTGGCCAACCTTGTCTAGTTCCAGTTCTACATGGGAATGCTTTCAATTTTTCCCCATTCAGTATGATGTTGGCTGTGGGTTTGTCATATATGGCTTTTATAATTCTGAGATATATCCCATCTATGCCTATTTTGTTAAGAGTCTTATCATAAAACAGTGCTGAATTATGTCAAATGCTTTTTCTGCATCTATTGAGAGGATCATGTGGTCTTTGGTTTTGCTTCTATTTATATAGTGAATCACATTTATGGATTTGTGTATGTTGAATCATTCTTGCATCTCTGGGATGAAGCTCACTTGGCGGTGGATTATTTTTTTGATGAGCAGCTGAATTTGGTTTGCTAGGACTTTTTTGAGAATTTTTGCATCCGTATTCATAAGGGATATTGGTGTGTAGTTCTTTTTTGTTGTTGTTGTGTCCTTTTCTGGCTTTGGTATTATGGTGATATTGGCTTTATAGAACAAGTTGGGGAGGATTCCTTCTATCTCTATATTATGATATAATTTCTTCAGTATAGGTACCAGTTCTTCTTTGTAGGTCTGGTAGAATTCAGCTGTCAAACCACCTAGTCCAGGACTTCTTTATTTTGTTGGGAGATTTTTTATTGCTACTTCAATTCTGTTGCTTGATATTGGTCTGTTCAGGAGTTCTATTTATTCCTGCTTGAGCTTAGAGAAGTTGTGCTTTCCAAGATTTTGTCCATTTCCTCAATGTTTTAAAGTATATATGCAGAGATTTTTATAGTATTCAGCAATAATATTTTATATTTCCATGGTATCAGTTTTAATATCTCCTTTTTCATTTCTGATTGTGCTTATTAGGATTCTTTCTTTTTTGTTCTTAGTTAATGTAGCATGAGGCTTGTCAATTTTGTTTATCTTTTCAAAGGACCAGCTTTTTGTTTCATTAATCTTCTGTATAACTCTCTTGTTATTGATTTTGTTTAGTTCTGCTCTGACCTTAGGTATTTCTTTTCTTCTGATCTAGCAATATATTATCTCCAAAAAGTAAAATTTGGACACTCAAAACAAGTTACATAGAATAAAATTATTGAAAATGAAGGAAATGTTTATGCTTACAGAAAAAAGAATCTCTTTTGCCAGTTATTAAGTACTTAAGAGGGACATATGTTCTCATGTATATATACAGCATTTTACTATACTTAATAAACTTAAGATACTAAGTAAGTGGGGAATAAATAGTCATACATATTGATTTATCTCAGTAAATAGATTTCTATGATTTAATAAAATATCATTATATAATAAAATTAAATGAATGCAACAGAAAAAAGTATATAAAGCCATCTTATTTTTTTCTGAGCTGTTACTTCTAAGAAACATGAGCTTAAATCCAAAATAATTAGTAACAATTCTCTGGATCTGGAAATGAACTCTTCTCAATAGTTAAATCTAATGTTTTATTGAAGGAAACCTGTCCAACTTGGAATTTTGTTTTATTAAATAATAAGAACAATAACAACACCAGCAACAATAAAATCAGATCAGACTTTTAAAAGCAAACCTAACTGTTAAGATTTCAGTCTGTACCGATTACATTCAAATTAGATCTGAAGTACAAGAACTCAGGATAGCATATTCTAAGTGTCATCCTCTTTCCTCTTAGCTCACTGATGCTTTTGCTCCAGCTTATCTGTGCCATCTGGGTCAGCTGTAAGATATTAGAGATTGTTTGGGGGATAAATAGTACATATTTTTCTAAATCATTAAATTGTAAAAAATCACTTATTTGGGTTTTTTACTAGTTCTTATTTTTAATAGAATTACATTTTTCAAGCAGATAAAAGTATATGACTTTGAAATAATCATTAAAAGCTTAAAACAAAAACATGTGATTGTCTATTCCACTTCTTTCTGCTACCCCATCCCACTCCCCAGACACAAACATTCCAATTCTCCCTAGTTTTAGTTTCCACATGGCTAGCACCAATGTACTTCGATTCATCAGTAGTAGATATTACTTACTTGCTCTGGTAGATAATGATTTAGCCTTTACTTCACATCACTTGTCACACCATCTTTCCAGTATGATATCACAATTAGGGTTAAACTAATTTTTGGTATTATTATTATTATTAATATTGTTATTATATGCTAAACCTTGCCATTTATTATTAATACCTTCTCTCTTCTAGACCACCCTTTTATTTCTTCTACATTACTTTTTATCCCTTTCAAATTATCTAGTCTTTTTTTAACTTATTAAATCTAACCACAAACTTCATGCAGGACTCAATAAAATTGCTCTTGACAAAAAACCCAGTCTGCATTTTCTGGATTGGTTGCTGTTATGGGCCTTCTGTGTAGTGATTATCCTAGGATTTCCTCTCACCATCGTCTTAGGGACTCCCTCCATTTTTCTTGTTTTGAATTACCTAATTCCTGAATTACATGTCTTCTTTCTTAGATGTCTATTATAGGCATACAAAGAATTTATTTTTGGAATATATAAATAAATACTAGAAATCTATACCAATAAATAACAGAACAACTAAAAATGGTCCGGAGATACTTCAGGGCTGTGGATGTTCAAGTATATAAAAAGGTGCTCAACATCATTAATCATTAAGAAAAAGCAAACTAACACCAAAATGAGACAAAAGTATACAACCACCAGAACTGACACACTTTTTGAAATGACAAGACCAGGGTTGTCAAGCATATTAAGTAACCAGCACACTCATGCATTGCTTGTGTGTAAATTATTAAAATCACTTTGGGCAATCATGTGTCAATTTCTACTAGAGCTAAACTCATACCTACCTATGACGTAGCAATTTCACTTTAATATCTACTCCCAGGAGAATTGAGTTGATATATTCACCAAAATACATATACAGGAAAGTAGAACATGGCTTTACTTATAACGGCCAAAATCGGAAAACAATCCAAATATCTCACAAGTATAAAATGCACAAGTAAATCGTGGTTTATTCATCCAATGGAATACTACATAGCAATCTATTTTTAATTAGAAAATATGCTACTCTTAAACACAACAGAGGTGAATCCAATTGACTTAATGATGAATTAAAGAAACCAGAAACCACTAAAAATATTTACACTTTATGATTCTATTTATTTGTTCAAAAATAGGTAAAATTGGGTTATGGAAATGCTATCTTGATTGAGGTGATGATTTCACATGTGTATACATGTATCAAACCTAATCAAATTGTATAATTTAAATATGTACAACTCAATGCATTTCAATTATATCTCAACAGAGTTTAAAAGGCTTAAACGAAACACAGGCCAAAAATTGATATAAGTCAAAATAATAATTCCTTATACAGGAGGATATTAACTAGGAAAGAGCCCAAGGAAACTTTGTAAGGTGCTGAAAATGTTCATTATGTATGCATATTTTCTGGTGTGTGTGTGTGTGTGTGTGTGTGTGTGTGTGTGTAAAAGTTCACCAAATAGTACTCTTAAGATTTGTGCACTTCATTCAGTATATATATGTTTCAATAAAAATCTAAGAAATGAAAAAGAATTATTTTGGAGCATTATGTCTTGATGTTAATTTACATCATATTTTTAGTGATAGATGTGATTATAAGTGATGAATTGCAAGATAGATTTTTAAAGGATGAGATGATAGAAGTTGCTAATAGAGTTGATATGATGTAAGGAAAAGACATAAGTCTAGAAAAGCTCCTAAGGTTTGCCCTGAGTTACTGAGTGAGTAGTGATGTCATTTACTGAAATGAAAAATAATTGATCTGAGGCAGGTATATGAGTGGAGATGGATGTGTTTTTTCATATCCTTTTTAAAATTTTTTTGAGAAGCCTATTAAAAATCTAAGTGAATGTGATGAATGAGAGGCTTAATGTATAAGTCTGGAGTTTAGCAGAATGATTAAGACTGTAGGTTAAATTCAGGAGTCGGAAAACGTAGAAGAAATTACATGTCTGCCTGTAACTAATCTATTTTAGACATTTATCTCCATGAGTTCAAGCAAACAAATCACCATAAAATAGAGAATTTTCTGATGACATTTTAATGACAATTTAAGTGAGTACACAATTTCCCTAAGCACATCTGGATGGATCTTGCAGTTTGGCCTCAGCAACCATTCTATTAATAATAAGTAGTGCTGTGTCACGGTTCATTTGATTTTGTTATATACACATACACAAAAAGGGTGACTTCACTAGTAGAGCTTCTTTGAAAGAGAAAGTCTTTGGAGAGCAGAAAGATAGTGTCTGAACATTTAGACCCCTCACTTTTCAATAAATTACCCTAATTAATTTTAAGACTAAGAAGTATAATTCTTGATGTTTTAATAAATGATAAGAAGGAGAATCCAAGTAAAAGAGGAACCCAGTTTCCAATGAAGCATAACATGGGGCCCAGAAAGAACACTGGGCTTAGGATCAGCAAAATAGAGTCTATACTTTTCTCCAATTACTGGTTTAGTGAACTGGGAAAATGCACTTAACCTCTTCATGAAGTCAGATAATGACATCTACTTCAGCAGGCTGTTGTTGAATATTAAATGTAGCAATGTAAGTAAAATGATTTTTAAGTTATAAAGAATGGCATTCAAGGAAGTATATCATTTCTTCTATTTTGTATATTTTCATGAGCAATTTCTTTTTCCTGACCAAGCATACATACTCACATTGTGTCACTGCCAATATAAACCCCATTACTCCCTTTATTTTAGTTTATATCATAAAACTGCACAATACTGTGTACATAATACTGTACAGTTTTATGGTTTATATCATAAAACTGCTTAGTACTGTGTGAATAATCCACACATGTATGTACACATACATTTACATTATCATACAATATTATGTATATATAACTAAATTACTATATAATATCAAAGTGCATATGATTTATTGATCAAATACCATGTCATAATATTGAAATGTTGCCTAAATGAATTAAATTTCACCTCATTAATGAAACAGCAAATGGCATTAAACATTAACAATGTAACACCAGTGGAAAAAATTATATAGAGTGACATAGGAAATATGAAGAGTTTTTATCCATGTCAACAATATTGACACTGTTTTCTAAATGCCAAAGATATTACTCTTTTATAAATATGGTTCTTTATTGTCACTGAAGCAGAAAAGCACACACATTAAGTAAAGGAATAGAGTAATTCCCAGGATCATCAGGATTGTGTGAATTTCCACTCAATACAGATATTTCTTGGCTTGAAAAAAAAATTGTTTGACAGAACTCCTATTGAAGTCTGTAAATAATAAACAAATGCTATTGAGCAGAAATAATAAAAATTGTGGGTAAAACACAGCAGAAATTGAAAAAATGTTATCAAAGAAATTTGGAAATACAATAATTTTGCTACTTCTATGTCCTTTCCATACACAGTATGGTTTATGACATTAAATTATAGTGATATAATTCCTCTTTCATTTTCAATTTATTTAAAGAGACCCATGGTAGAAGTAAAATCACCAGTGCAACCTTTCTTTTTCTTTCCCCGCAGGTTATAGACTCACATAACTGTTCCTTTGCTTTCTATTTAGTTCCGTAACGGAGTTGTTCTGCAACACAGAAATTCCTCATCCCAGGATGGGAAAACCTAGCCTTCATGGGAAATTTCACAATTCACCACTGGTTTTTGTCCAGGAAGTGGCGTTTTGTTTTGTTTTTAAGACTTTTGAAATTTTGCCTCTTATTAAATCATTTTTATAGCACATGTAGGCCGAACATATATTACAAGTTTCTGAAAGTCCTATAAAAATTAAAATCAAGTAGTAACTCCAATAATTTCACACTGATTTGGGGAATACAATAAACCTGTATTTGACTTGTCCACAAAAAGTGTTATAATGCTTTCTACATACTTGTGCCCAACTGCAGTAATGATGAAGTACCTGTTCTAGTTACAAGGAAAACCAAGAAAAAAAAATTAGGAAACTCTTCAGTTTTTCCTGAAAAGAAATGCCAATGATGTATCACACTGTGACAATAAGTCCATGTGTTGAAGGAAGAGAACATGTTAGGGTAGTAAGAAAATCCTTCATTTAAATAACACATAATTCAAAGTGCACCTAGATGCTGATGGAAAATAAATAAATTTTGGAATCCAAGGTCAATCATACACAACAATTAATTCTTACCATTCTCTATCATCTCAAAATACTATGTGTATTGATTTCCTATTGCTGCTATAACAAACTTCCACAAACTTAATGGCTGAAAACAACACAAATTTATTTTCTTTACAGTTCTAGAGGTCAGAAGTCTTAAAATCAAGGTATTGGCAGGACTGTGTTCCTCCTAGAGACTCCAGGGAAGAATTCATTGCCTCCCTTTTTCCATCGTCTGGAGACCACCCACATTCCTTGGCTTGTGACCCCTTCCTTCATTTGTACATCCAGCAGAATGGCGTCTTCTTACTTCTCTGCCCTCTGCTTCCTTCTTCACATCTTCTCTGTGACTCTCCAGGGCCTACTGAGATAATCCAGAATAATCTTCTACTGCAAGATCCTTAATCATATCTGCTAAAGCATAATAATAATGTAACATAATCACAGGCTCCAGGGATTAGGACGTGAACATTTTGGGGGTGCATTATTCAACCTACCACACTATGTAAAAAATATGATATTTAACTAAAAATATGATATTTAACTAGGATGAACTTTCTTAATTTTCCAGCATACATTTCCTACCGATGATTCTAAATTTTTTCAGCATCTGATATTGAACCTTATGGAAGCCTGGGTTTACAGTTAAGGACAATTTAGTTCACTTAATATGCTTCATTTAATGAAGGTACTCTGAGCAAAAAACCCTTGGCTGCTATTAAAGGTTGTATTATCTTCAGATCAAGAACAGGCGATTTATTTATTACTAAAGGAAAATAATCTCAACTTTCAAAATCAATTTTCTTCAAATCTGTATTATTTCAATATGAGCTGACGTCTACCGACCCATCTGTCTTTTGCCATGGTTATTAGTTTTTATCTTCCTGTCACTAAATATTGTGTACAAAACTCAACTCCCTCAATCAATTTCTGCTATAGCTCCACTCATACCAAGTGTTTCAAAATTAGAGTTGTAATCAAGAGAACCCATCTTCCACTTCACAATCTAAGACATTCAAAGTCTCTCAAATTCCTTTACTTCTCTCCTGGTCTTCTGCACAGTGGTGCTATTTTTTCATCAAATTTAGCAGAGGTTATCAAAGGTTTTTTTTTCTCCAAAATTAGACATATTGAATAAACTTTTCTCTACCACATTTCACATAATATATTCAATTTATTTAACAATGAGAGAAGATGAGAAAATCATAAAATACTCACTGCTTATTTCTTCCATGCGTAGATGGAATGTAATGCTAAGAGTAGTAAATGCTAGCAGGGGTGTTAGTTGTGGCACAGAGTGTTGGAGAGAATCAGACCTTTGGTAATTATTCTGAGTGATTGGGAAAGAGGTTTTGAAATGGTTTGCTGTAGAGCTCTGCAAGTAGAAACCTTCAGTTACAAACTATAACCAAGAAATAGATTATCATTTAACAATTTCTACACTGTTAAATATTGGATGACGTCAATTACAACAAAGAAACTGGACAATTATTTAAATTCTTCAATGATACGAGTTGAGTATCTCCTTTAGTCAGCCTATGGAACGGTTGAAATAATCAGGGTACATAAATGCATTTTCTAATTTTCAAAAAGTACATTGCAGTCATCTTACTTGACAACTATTAAACTAGAAAATCTCTCTAAATGTAAATGTGTTTGTTTTCTCCCTTTCATTTAATTTTATATTAGCATTTAATATTTGAATTATATATTTGAATTTTGTATAGCAAAACTATTACAAAACACTTTGTGTTTGCCTCCTCAGGGAATAAATGATGAAAAACTTCCAGAATCTTGAAGTATCTAAATTACGGATTTATCGTGACCAGCATGATGATTGGCTATCCACAATCATTCATATCCTGGATCTCCCTCGATTTCCTTTTATTATAATGTTACAAAATGCTAAAATATTTACCTTCCTGTACTCTTGCAGCTGGGGTAGTCAATGTCCCCATTCTGAACCATGAACCATGGCAGAAATTGCTTGGTGGAGCTCCAGAGAAATCATGTTAAATATGGACAGAATTATCAGACATGACATTTTTTCCCCATTTACCATGTCTACTGTTTCCTGCCTGGATTAGAGATCTGATCCTTGACAGTGGAGTGGCCAGTTTAAAACATTAAATATTGAAGTCACACGCTAAAGGTAACAGAGCAGAAAAGGAAAGGACCTGGGTCCTGAGAACTTCATCCACTGTGCTAGCACTGGTTAAAGCCATCATTTATTTAAATTGATATTTCTGGGGTTTTTTTGTTTTCTTTTTTTTTTTTTGAGACACAGTTTCACTCTGTTGCCCAGGCTAAGCTTGCAGCAACCTCAAATTCCTGGGCTCAAGGGATCCTCCTGCCTCACCCTCCTGAGTAGCTGGGAAGGCAGATGCTCACCACAGCACCCAGCTAATTTTTTGTTTCTATTTTTAGTTGTCCAGCTAAGTTTATATATATATACACATATATAATATGTATATATGTATATATACACACACACACACA
>RJWJ010004493.1:0-29055 GCA_004363605.1 Indri indri
CTTCAAATCACAGATTTTTTTAATTGTTATATTGAAATATAACTCACATATCATACAATCCACCCACTTAAAGTGTAAAGCCAAGGATTTTTAGCTTTGTAGGGTTTTTGCAGGATTCAATGATGTGGAAAACAAAAATTGTCATCCCTAGCAATAATTCTTTGTTTATAATTTTCGTTATTTTCTTAAGCTAGGTTCCTAAGAAGCAGCAATACGTGATAAAAACCTGTAAACCTCTCAAATGTTTTGAAAATAGACCTTCTGAAGGTAGAAGGTGGTCTTCAGAGGGAGTTAAAAATGTGTTTGTTTTTGGTTTTGGGAGGTTTGGGGTGTTTCGATAGAATTTGGGGGTGCAGGAGGAGTTGGTCTGAAAGTGTTATTTGACACAAGATGTCCTCTTTCATTCCCCCTTGTACAACTCTGAATTATACTCACCCCCAAACTGCATGCGCAAAGTAATTCGGCAGAGTCAGTTCTAGTTCGCTGAATCTCCCTGCCCTGTCGCCCACCCCTGCAGAACTATCAGCTTCTCTTCATGCCCAAGTAAGACTCCTTCAGTGAGGGCTACATGGGTACCTTCCTCAATTGCCCATCTTTACTCAAGCCAAGCCAGCTTCATGGTAAGCCCCAGGAAGGGGGTCTCTGCCAATTCTGTGGGGTGCCCAACCCACCTACCAACAAATTATAAACACATATTCCACTTGGCTGTGGGAGGATTGACTACAAAGTTTCAGGGCTGAGTTAGTGAAGTGTCAGCCAAACCCAGGAGTGTGTTGCACCAGAGTGGTGTGTGGGTGAATCCTCAGGCATCCTGCAGGTGTGGGAGCAGGTTACGTGAGATGGGTGCGGGCTGGGTGGTGAGGGATGAGTGGAAGGTGCACGGAGGGTGGGTGAGGTCAGAGGTGGGTGAGGGTGGAGGTGAGGAATGGGGCCGCAGCTGAGGTTGGACACAGCAGTTAGACCAGTGGTTTGGAATCATTTTTGGGTCACGGCCTGCTTTGGGAATCTGATGCATGCTAAGGAAAGAATGTGTACACACGCACACACACACACACACACACACACACACACAAATTTTGCACATAGTACCAGGGGTTCCTGGAACCCAGGAAGATCATCCAAGGGCTCAGGATTAAGAATCTCTGGTCTGGACTAGTTCATAGGGACTTGTCAGAAACAAATCCTAAAGCTGCATTAAGAGCCCAAGAATGTTTATGTCTTTAGTGTGAAAGAGATTTAGGGAGGTTTGGCAGTTTGGGAATTAAATTCCAAGTCCACTAATTCCATAAAGGTTTCTTTTCTTCCAGCTTTCATTTTGAACATTTTCAAATCTACCAAAAAGATGCAAACTTAGGTACTCTTCAACTATATTCACTAATTGTCAAAATTTAACCCCAATTGCTCCAATCCCCAATGCCCCATGTGTGCTAATGCTCTCAGGGACACATGTTTTTCCAGAGAAAAAGTTGCAGATATTATGATACTTCATCCCTAAATACCTGGCATGTAACTCCTAAAATCAAAGGATTCTCCTTCATAACCACAACACCATGATCACACTCATAAAATTTAACACCGATACAATACTACAATGTAATATACACCCTATATTCAAATTTCCCCAGTGGTGTCCTTCTATGAGCTGTATTCTTTCTCCCTCCCTCCCTCCTTTCCTTCCTACCTTTAAAATCCAGACTCTAATTCAGAATCCTACACTTCATTTAGTCATGTCTCTCAGTCTTCTCTGAGATAATATTAAACATTTAGTATCTTAATACTGAACACAGTTCTAAGCGTTTTCCATGGTTTACCCTGTGTAATTCTCCCTGCAGCCCCGTGAAGTGGGTGCCAGTACTGGTTTTATGCTGTAAAATCTCTAGCACAGAGAGGTCGAGTAATTGCCCAAGGTCACACGGCTTGTAAGTAGCAGGGCTGCGTAGATCTAATTCCACAGTCTGTGCTCTTAGCTCTATCAAGGCGGAAGGAGCGAGGTCTCATTTAGAAAACAATGTGAGAAAGGACTGCAGTCAGAGCAACCTGGACTGGGTGAAGAGGTTCTGTTGATAAGGAATGTGGGATGAGAAAGCAAGACAGAAGAAAGGCCCAGAAGATCAAAGAGTTTCAGGCCTAGAAGGCAGCATCATAAGACAGGCCAGCTTGGTTGTCCGCCCCCCAGCCCATCCCCAACCCCCTAGCCTGTCCCTTCTGCTCTCTCTCTTCCCACACAGAAACAAGATATTTACAGAGTTTCAAAGTATCTCCCCACAAATTATTTATTAATTACAAAGGGAAAAAATTATAACTTTACAGTGGCGCAACCTGGCAGTCTCCAGTTTAACCAAGTGACCAAAGTGGACAACCAGAGAGGCTTCTCAGGGAAGGCTCTGGAAGAGAACTTGGGGGAAAGTGCAGGAGAAGGGATTTGTGAGGAGGCTCTGGATGAAGACAGACTGGGAAGACATGGGGGTTGAGGAGTCTATGGGGACAGGGCAGGGTCCAGAGGCAGAAGAGGGGGTGTCTCTGGGAGGGAGGGAGAAAACTTGAGGTGGGGGAGGTTTGAGGTTCACAAGCGAGTCCTTGGGAAGAGACGTGATGGCAACAATTTGGGTGATTAGAGGGTCAGAACAGGGTCAGCATGGGAGGTGCCAGGGTGGTGGCCAGAGGTGAAGGGGTCGGGATAGGCGTGTCCAGGACAGTCAGAAAGGGTCCGGATTCGAGGGGCAAAGCTCCAGGGCAACAAGGCCCGTGGTGAGCTGTCGCGCCAGCCGGAGGATGAGAGTTGGACCGCGGGGCGGAGCGGGGCGGCGGGAGGCCGGGGGCGGGGCCGCCCGGCGGGTCCCCCCACGCTGCAGGGGGCGCTGTGAGCCAGGGCGGCCCCAGGCCGGGCGGTGGCCGCTCCTAGTGAGCGCGGCCCCTTTTCCGGGTTTCCTCCGCCTTCTCCTCCTCCTCCTCCTCCTCCTCCTTCTTCGCCGCCGCCGCCGCCGCTGCTGCTGCCCCTTTCCCGGCCGGTGGCTGCCGGTGCCGTCGCCGCCGCCGCCGCCTGGGGGCCGCGAGCCGAGCGGAGACCGCCGCGGAGCGCGAGCACCGCCCGCCCCGCCGCCCCGCCGGCCGCTCCAGGGCCGGGCCGGCTCGGCCGGCGCCCCCCGCGCCCCCAGCCCGCCCGCCCCCGCGGGCCCGGCCTGGCGCGGCCGCCCGCCGCCACACTCCTCCTCCTTCTCCAGCGCCCCGCGGCCGGCTGCCTCCTCCGCCCGCCACCCCGCGCCCCCTGCCGCGCCGCCGCCGCCACCCTCTGCGTCCCGCGCCGCCCCCCGGTCCTGCCCGCCATGCCCGGCCCGGCCGCGGGCAGCAGGGCCCGGGTCTACGCTGAGGTGAACAGCCTGAGGAGCCGCGAGTACTGGGACTATGAGGCTCACGTCCCGAGCTGGGGGTAAAGCCGCCGCCGCCCCCCGCCGAGCCCCCGCTAGGCCACCCCCCTCAAACCGCGTTCGGCCCGGGGTGATCTGGCTCCCCGCTGGCTCCTCAGCTGGGCCGGCGCTTCCATGGGTCTGCGATGGGAGGCAGAGTCCCCCATCTCGCACATGTCCTCGTTTTCCTCTCCTCACCCCACGCCCGGTATCGTCCCTTTCTCCCTGCCTTGCGCACCCTTTTCCCCCTCGCAAGAAATGCTTTCGTAGTCGGGGAGAAGTGTAGGGTCCAGGAATCAAAGCTTGGTGGAAGTGAGGGAGAGCAGCCTTTCCGCCTTATACTTTTGGGTTTCTGTTGGGGTGGGAAGTCAGCAGCTGTCCTCTTCAGCTATTAAAATTCTCTGCCTTTTTAGTTTTCTGAAATGAGGCTAGGTGGGAGGACATTTCTTAAAGACGTCCAGATTCTCCAAGCGGGCACCGTCTACCTTCAGGGTGTGAAATAGGAAGCTGGTGTGGAGCCATGGGGCAGAGGGGGCATCCTCTGGGCCTCCAGAATGGATGCTTCGCTTGCCCCTCTAGGTTGGCTCAGAGGGTTGCTTTCCTACCCGGTCTCCGCAAGTTATGAGGGACCAAGTAGGTTCGGAGCTCTGCGGAGTGAAGAGAGCCAAGTTTATGTTGTAGCTTTCATTTAGGGAATGAGTTGTGGCTGATGTATAAACACTTCCAAGTGTTTGATTAATGGAAGTGGCTGAATGGAGTGTACAGTGGGCATAGGCTTGGTTAATCCCCAATCCTGGCATTTATGTGTGTTTCTTACCTTTCACAGTAATCAAGATGATTACCAACTGGTTCGAAAACTTGGTCGAGGAAAATATAGTGAAGTATTTGAGGCCATTAACATCACCAACAATGAGAGAGTGGTTGTAAAAATACTCAAGGTGAGTGTCCTGTGAGTGGTATGTAACATTTTTCCCCCCACAGGTCAAAAGGATACAAGCCACAGTGTAGAAAGAGCAGTCAGTGCAAGCTCACGTGTTATGTATCTTCTGTCTGATGTTAATCCATTACTTCTTGCACCCCGTTTCCTGTGAACTTTCAAGAAAATACAGACTGATCTCAAATCTAAGCATCACAGTTCAGGAACTTCCTTGTTCTAAATTGCAAATTATGGGCAACCAAAGCAAAAATTCCAAAAGGGCTCCATTTGTTACAAAATAAATAGGTATTCAAAAGAAAGAAAAGCCTTTTCATGGAGAGTCCATCAATTTAAGGGCTCCTTGAGCACTATGTTTGTTAGTCTTAGGGCTCTAAGCTCCTCCAGAAAGAAAGTTGGGAAAAATTGGAGCAGTTTCAGAGATGAGTTTGAAGCCCAAGTGGAGGGAAACTCCTCAGTGGATAATCAGTTGTTCGCCTTTGGCTATAAAGTTTCAGGTGGGATTGATACAGTGAGCCATCAGTGTCCGGAAGCCTTGTTGGGGAGCCAGTGAGCCGTTGTTGCTTATCAGCTAGTAAAAGTGAAATTTGGAACAGTAAAAGGGTACACTTATGATCACTAAAATAATAATTGGAACAAAACTGTCTTAATATCTGGTTTAGCGGTCTCAGTTTGTTAATGATGCCTTTTGTTATCTCTCGGATGAAGACATGATTTTAATGAGCATGAAGAATTGGCTAAATTTTCCTTCAGGTAACAGACCGTAGCTTTAAGGTTTTATAGGATATGCTGAAAAGTAATTCTTAGAATCTCTGATGGGTCCTCATTATTGCCGGATCATTTAACATGTGTACATGTCATTTAGTGAAAGATTGAGAAGACTGAAGAATGATAAAAGCACTTTTACATGTACATGATTTCCAGTGTGGCCATTTTGCAAAGGTTCTGTGGAATAAGAGTAAGACTGTGGGATTGAAAAGCTGTTTTTGTGTGTTAGGGCAGGTGTGTAGGTAAATCCCTGTTTAATGTGAGGGGTCAGGCTTACACTTTCTGGTAATCACCTTTCAGGAAAATAGTTAACTCCATCATTCGGTACCATCCTGGCCTAGTGAAAGAGCAGAATTGCAGTAAAGAGAAATAGCCAAAGTGATTTGTGCTGTCAAACACTGGGGATAAGAAGTGAGGAAATGATGTTGCAGATAAGGAGTTTGACTCCCTTCTTCCCTAAATAGTTGCACCTATGATGTCACAAGGTCTTTTTTTTTTTTTTTAAACAAACATAAATGTTTAAAGAAATGTTCCCTTCATAGAAGTTACCTGGGGAAGCCATACATTTTCTCCACGTACATAACCATAAATGTTTTTAATATAAGCTGCTTGAAATCTTTCTAAGAAGTGAGCAAGGCATAAATTGAAATTAGGAATATCCACATTCCACTGCTGTGCATTCAGAAGAATGAATTGCTGACTCGAAAGCAATTCCAGAAAAGTATCTAAACTTTTGTGCAACGGCAACATTTTTAAGATAAGTGTGTGATTTCCTGTGGTATCTTTTTTAGAAGGAACAGCATTCAGGTGTGTGTATAAATACCATTGTGGTCATTCAGGAAAGCATCACATTGTTCTTTAGACATCCTTGTAAAGAACTTAATAGGGTCAGTTGCTTCATAGTTCTCTCCTGCTCTAAAGATTCTCAGGATATGTTAGGGAACCCAGTAAGGAAGCTGCTGTAGGTTTTTTTTACAAAATAGGAGACCTCCGCAACAAAGAAACCTATCTGACATCATTATGTTGAAATGACCCTTAGTCAGAACTCCTGTTTCCTATTTCTTCATGTTTCTTACTGCTCATTTTAACATTGGATTGTAGGATCATAACGTTGAGCACAGAAACAAGTTCCAATATTCTGGAGTAACACTTGGGGGCCCATTGATACTCTAGTTAGCAAAATGTTTCTTGTTTCTTTTCAACATGATTTCTTTTCATGGTGCAGCCTGAATTACCTTGTTTCCACTGACGAAAACTGTACTCACTTCTTAATGTTTTTCAAAGCCCTGTGGCATTTCTGTCCAGATTTTGTTATCTCAAGGATGGGGTAAGAAACCATTAATGGTATTGTTTTGGTTTTGTTGTTAAAGTGGATTAAAAGTAGCATTTCTTAAAAAGGACAGGGTCTTTATCCAAAGTTGTGCTGCTTTATTCAAATAAGTTGAAGTTATGACTAATACCTACTTTTGTGGTGTTTGGTCATAGGAAATTAGTGCCTTAACAACTTACCAGCTGCTCCTAATTTGGAGGAATCTAGAAAAGGCTTCCTTTCCATATAAGCTTACTGTATTTCAACTGCAGGGTAGCAATTGAATTAATGTATTGTACACATAGTAACTGAGATAGAGGGTACGTTCCTTGAGGACAGGCTGTCTTCCTTTTTTAGTCAGTAACATTGCATATCAGTTGTTTCCAACATGTGAGAATGGTTGGATGATGAGTGACCACAGAGGAATTTCGTATCATTTAATTTACATCAGTAGATTTCCAAGTACTTTATTTATCATAATAAAGTGGGCTATTAAGAGGGTTTAGGAATTTAGAAAATGGTGAGCAAAATTTTGCTATGTATCCTCAAGTGAAATTCTGGGGCTGAAATTTTAAAAGAAAACTGTCCAATCAGTAGGTTATATCTGTTTTGGCAGAGACTGTTTTGAAGAGAAAAGAGAAAAAGGAGAAGGGGGAATGGTAAAGGTTTATATAGCAGGGTAGAAACCTGCTCTAGTGCTACAAGTTTTATCTTTTGGTTCTGAAAAATCAGTTCGTCAGTTCCTTTGTAGCACCTCTTAGAACAGTATACATAGAAATAAAAGAATCTGGACAATTTTTGTCATTTAGTGAACACTGTATTTCAGTACTTCTTGGGGTCCTTGGAATCTTTCAAATTATACTGCTATTTCCTGAGTAGTAGTCAAAGCAATACTGTTTTTTAATTGCTTAAGGACCGTACAAGAAGCAATACTAGTTTTTAAAAACAAATGTACAGTGTTTTGAACCAGTGCTAAATGATTTGGAAACTCCCATATAAGGCGTCCTGTTAATAGTCTTATTTTGTAAATAGCTTGACTGTCCGTTTTTTTCTCAGAAATTAATTCTTTAGCTTAAAAAAAAGAATGGTAATATTAGAATTTGTTTTTTAAGTATGTTTAGCATATTTGTTTGTAGGTATTTTTAAAATTTTGTGTTGTCAGGAAGTAGTGTTAAAAGAAGGATGCGCACTGATGCCAGATCCTTCTTAGTGACTTCACAGTGAGCTGGTGATCTTTATACCAAAGCAGTGTTTTATCCTTTATTTCTACTTTCTCCAGTGGTATGTTTTTTTTACCCTCCATTTAGGCATGTGTATGAAGACATATTGAAGCAACCCATTAGTGGTATATATCTAAGTTTTTTTGTGAATTCTAGTTTGCACAAATGTCTCATGGTATAAAAGGAGCTAAAACACTATTATTTATTACTAAGATTAAAAACAATATAAATGTTAAAAATCATGTGTGAAGAACTAGGCTGTTTCTAATACTGTGGTTGTGTCACAGATTGAGAATGTAGTCCCACAGAACATGGGAGCTTGCAAACCATTAAAACCCAGACCCTTTTTACATATGAACCAGGACCGAAGGAAAGGCTGTGATTTGCTCAGAGTCGCATGGTTAGGGTTGGAAATAGTGGGTTTACAGCCTGGTATTCCTGTCATGGAGTCTTGGTAGATTTGAGGAGCACAATTAGGACGTTGGTTGGATATTTGACTTTTTGATGTACTGAACTGTGAAATTAATTTGTTTCTAATGATGTTTGGAGTTACTCTTCTCAAAGGAAGTATTGGACTTTGGTGGGTTGCTAGTTGAAGTACAGAACCAGGAATACCTAGAGAGCTATAGGGACCTGGGCACAGGTTCTCTGTGATTTGTATCCACAGTAATATGTTTAATGGGAAAGTGAGATGCTACTTTACTCTTGGTTTGAAGCTTTAGTATGCAGTGTTTTTATGCTTTTTAACCCATATGGTTCCTCCAAGTCTCCTCATGACCACTTGCCAGATTTTTGGGTTATTGGTTTTATCCCTTTAACATACAGAGTTTATTCAAAAGTGAACTGTGTGCGAAAAGAATATCTTGATATAGAGTACCCATTTTCATAATGTACAGCAGGGCTCTAGGTAGTTTCTAGAGCCTAATTCAGGATCTACCACCTCATAATCAGGGTGGTATACTGTAAGAAGTGCTGTAAATGGAGGGTAGAAGACTTGGGTTCCATAACTAGCTCCTTCATTTATACCACTTGACTCCGTTTTCTCATCAGTAAAATAGGTATACATTTCCTATTTAACCCATAGGGTTGTTGGGAGAATCAGGTGAAATGTAGATACATGATCATGTTTTAATAATCTACAAAATGGTTTTCTTTCCTGAGAGAGTATGGCCCAGGAAGTAGACTGCCTGGATTCAGATGTTAATTCCAACACTTAGAAGCTCTATGACATTGGACAAATATATTAAAACTCTCTGCACCTTAGCGTCCTCAAGTAAAACTTCGTTAATAATACTCATCTGAGAGGATTAGAGGCAGAACCAGTAGTACAAAGGTTGTAACATTCTCTTGGTGAAATTCAAAAGGTCTGCTCTGTGTCTTGCCCTTTCTTTCCAATTTTTTTATTATGTTAAAATACATACAAAATACATAAAATTTACCATCTTAACCATTTTTAAATGTATGGTTCAGTGGTATTTAAATACATTCATGATGATGGTGTGCAACCATCACCATCCCAGCCCCCATAACTCTTTTTGATCTTGTAAAACTGAAACTCTGTACTCATTAAACAGTAACTCTCCATTTCTCCCTCCCCTCATCCCTTGGCAACCACCATTCCGCCGCCTGTCTCTTTGAATTTGACTACTCTAGGTACCTCATGTAAGTGGAATCATATATATAGTATTTGTTCTTTTGTGACTGGCTTATTTCACATAGCATAATGTCCTCAGGAGTCATCCATGTCGCAGCATGCGTCAGAGTTTCCTTCCTTTTTGAGGCCAAATTAATTTTCCATTGTATGTATATACCTCATTTTGTTTATTCATCCAGCAGTGGACTCTTGGGTTGCGTCCATGTTTCAGCTATTGTGGATAATGCTGCTTTGAACATGGGTGCACAAATTCTGCAAGACTCTGTTTCTTTCCAGAAGTGGAATTGCTATTATAGATTATTAGGCAATTCTGTTTTTAAGTTATTGAGGGGCTTTCCACAGTGGCTATACCATTTTACTTTCCCACCAACAATGTACAAGGGCTCTTATTTCTCCACATCCTTGTTAACACTTGTTATTTACTATTGTTTTTATGGTAGCCGTCCTAACATTTGTGAAGTGGTATTTGATTGTCATTTTGATTTTGTGCCTAGCCTTTTTAAATCCTGAGAATAAATAATTACCTTCAAGGAGTTGATAATGTAATTGGGATAATGAGACTTGAAAGATTAGAGGAAAACTTGCTGTGAAGAAATAACATTGCTCAGGTAATATTTATATTTAGGTCAGGTACATTGAGTTTTAGAGATGCCACCAAGGTAATATATGCCATCATGCAGGCTGGACTTTCTTGCTTACTCCATCCTACATTCCTGGCAGCCATTGTTCATTGTAATTGTTATTGCAGGTGATGAAATTAATATCTTAGCGGTGCCATCATTGGTTTGGCAGAATAAAAGTAACCCCAAATTTGAAAGTTATGAACTGTATTCCTGCCTATCTTTATCAATTCGGTTGTGCTTGGAAAAATATTTAAATGGGTCTTTGCCTGTTAGTAGTTTCTGGAATTTATTAAGGTCATATAATTCTTACGCCTTTGGTAGATGTAAGTTTGTAAGTTTGCAAGTTCAATCACAATTAAATGCAAGAAATCATTCTCAATTCTGGCTTTTTTTTTTTTTTAAAGCAGCTCTGAGTAAATAAATAGGACAGATTACTGACTTTATCAACTTTTGTCTTCCTAAGCAGCCTGTCACTAAATTTGTCTTTTGTTTTAAAATTTTTAAATGTTGGTAAATTGGGAAAGAGAAAAAGTACCTTAACTCTTAGATTACTTTGAACAAGGTTTTCCTGAATAGCTACAACTGATCACTAGGCAGAGACCTTCCAAAAAGATATTTTTTCTTTTTTTCATTTTCAGAGCTCCTGCACAGAAAATTTTAAATTGGTTTTTTTCCCCTTAAATATTCTCTCTAGGTGTGTGCCAAAATTCATTTATTATTGAAACTTTTTTTTTGGTTTGGAGAATAGCTAAATTGATTCAGTTTGAATCTTCTAAACAGATACTCTGTAAATGGGAATAACTGAACCCCAGATGGGGGACCTTTTCTAACATGTGAGATGAAATTACGAGATTTTCATGGAAATGTGTGTATTTTCTCCATTTTATGTAACTGGTGGTGAATGGGTACAAACTCTGGACAGGAGACTCAAAGCATCCTTATTTCTGTAAAACTCGTAATTTATTTTCCTGTGAACAATCTCCCTTAGGAATCCTAACTTTCTCTTTGATCCATTTGTAGAATTAGAATGATCACTTTCACTTCCTCGGTGCTCATTGGTGGTTTAGCTTCTGGAGCATCTCAGAGTCAGAGGAATAAACTAATTGAGGCTGAAGGGAGCTGCCTGTAGCCTGGTTCTTGATGCTTTGAGGGGGGTGTTCTGGACTGTAGGTCACCTTCCTTTTTTATAGTCTCTTGGTCTTTTATGACTGTAGCTGCTATGGGACTCCATTGTGCCACTTCAGAATTGGCCTGCTGTTCCCATTCTCTAGTTTGGGAAGTTGTTGGACAGGTGACGGACAGCAAAATATGCTTCAGATGCTCCATAGGATACCTTTAGACATTGAAAGGGCAGCTCAATCTTAACTGGGTTGTCCAGGAACAGTGTGCCTGTCTTGCCTGTTGCTGAATAATAGGAGAGCAACTCGAGACTTCATATGGAACAGTGTCATAAAAGCAACTTATTTAGTGGGTTACCCCTGTAAGGTGTTGGGACTACTCTTAGGAGTAGAAGAGGTTTTTTGGTATATATGGGCTTCTGGCTGCAGGCTTTTTGCTGTTACCACTCCCACAGATCTGTAGCTGCATTCCAGTAGTGGATGACAGCTCTAGACTTTTCTTACATTGAAAGGCATTGACTATACTGGTAGCATTAGCTGAATTTATAAGTACAAGATAGTCTGCTTTTATTTTTCTTTTAAATTCTTGACAATTTCAAACTTACAGAAAAGTTGCAAGAATTCCCATAGATTTTCACTCAGATTCCTCAAATGTTAACATTTACTTTATCCTTTTGTCTCTGTCACATATATACCATATATATACACGTATGTATGCATTTACATGAATATGTACATATATACATCTATGTAATTATATTATGTATTTTTCTGAAGTTCTGGAGAGTACATTGTAGTCATCTCTAAATACTTTCGTATTTCCTAAAAATACGGACAATTTCTTATGTAACTGTATAGTGCCATGTTCAAAAATCAGAAATTAACATTGATACAATGCTATTAGCTAATCTGTAACCCTCGTTCACATTTGCTGATTATCCTTATAATTTTTTTTTTTTTTTTAAGGGAGTCTCACTCTGTCACCTAAGCTGGAATGCAGTGGCATGATTATAGCTCACTGTAACCTCAAACTCCTGGGCTCAAGCATTCCTCTTGCCTGAGCTTCCTGAGTAGCTGGGACTACAGGTGCGCACCACCACACCCAGCTAATTTTTAGACTTTTTTTAGAGATGGGATCTTACTATGTTGTCCGGGCTGGTCTCAAAAATTATCCTTATACTGTTCTTTATAGCAAAAGAAAATCCCAGGGCATGTGTTATATTCAGTTGTCATGTTTTTGTAATCTGGAACAGTTGCTGAGTCTGTTTTATGACGTTAGCATTTTTTAAGCTTACAGGTTAGTTATTTTGTAGTAGTATGTCTTTCCCTGGCTTTTTTTTGGATTGAGTTGTATGGTGCTTCATTTTCCCAAAATCTCGAGCTCCCTAGTGATATAAAGGGACTTAAGGAGTAAGGTTTCTAAGTGGTGATGGGGGACATGGCACAGCAGCCAAATCTGCTCTCCTAGAACCCTGACAGTGGGGAGTAGGCATTGTCATGGCAGTTAGACTCCAGTCTCTCATTCGAGCACCCTATTTTAGGCGATGCAGGTGCTCTGCGTTTCATAGTTTCTCCCTCTCTGTTTTCTTATGTATTCAAAGTTGTAGCTTAGTGACCAAAAAAAGATGGTTCCTCTGGCATGTGTATGTTACATTTTCCCCCTGCCACCACCACCACGCACGGGCTTTTTAAATCTTGTCTCACTGTTTCACAGTAAACCCATTGGCCTCACTTTGCCTATGCTTTTGTAATGGTGTCTCAGTGATGGAATGCTCCTCTTCCTTCGTACATTCCTCCCGTTAACACACTTGGGAAGCAAAAGCGCAGTGGCTAAGAGTATGGGATTCAGAGACAGACCACCCAGCCTTGATTCTGCCCCAACTCCTACTAGCTGTGTGACCTTGGGCAAATAGCTCAACTTTGCTGAGTCTGCTACATAGAGGTTTTGTGAGGATTAAACATGACTTATTACTAAATAACAAATTAGTAGTAGCAAATTACTAAAAATTTGAAAATAATAAAGCTAACATTATTGAGTGGGTACTTACTATGGGCCACTGTTCTAAGTGCCTTACAAAGCATACTTAATTGCGATAGACTCATTTTTTCAGAACTACTTTTATTCTTCAAACTCTTTAGCCAATTTAAGACAAGATAAAATATATATAATACAAATATTTCTGATAAAAGTCTTGAATTTTTCTCTCCAGCATACCAAAGGTTAGCAGATAGAGATTTTCAATCAATACTATTTATCAGAGATCACTTTTCTCCATTGCTGTTCCAACATCTCTTTCTTTAGGAGTGGGAGCTGCTGGGAAACATTACTGGCTCTGTACTGATTTCAGATTCTAGATATTAAGGAAATGGGAGTGGCGACAGGAAATGGAAGCCAGCAGCTGGGAAACAAGTTTGTAACTTGATGTCAGTGAACTGGTCTTTCACTCCTGGAAGACAAAATTACATGTAACTGGTTGGAAGAGCAGGTGTCTCACCATTTTGTCTCAGTTTTTCCATTTGTGAGTGCATTATATACAGCTGTTCAGAGCTATAACATTTTCCATTTGGCAGTTAGTTATCTAGTAAGCAGGCATTTTATTTTTAAAGCATGACATGGGTGTCCAAAATTTTTAAGTGCCCTAAGTATGACTACTTAAAGATCTTGACACATAAGCTGGATGAGTCTGTAAAGTATTTAATGTTAAAGGTTCTTATGGGCAAGCCCAATTTATTTCAAGTTTTTTTCCTTCTAATTTAGGCTTGCTTTTTAACACAACACAATGTACAAGACAGCATACTATTCATTTGATTGGCTAACATTGTTTTAAAATTTTATTTATCTTATTAACTTCAAAAGGAGTCTCACTTCTGATTACTCTTGTGTATTTAAGCCAGTGAAGAAAAAGAAGATAAAACGAGAGGTTAAGATTCTGGAGAATCTTCGTGGTGGAACAAATATCATTAAGCTGATTGACACTGTAAAGGACCCTGTGGTAGGTGCCAAATGGTTGCGGGGGAGAACTAGTAAGCTGGGGTATGAATATGGGAGGTTGTTTAACACAGAGAAACCCAAATAATGCTATATAGTGGGGTGTTTGTCTTTACTACTGAATGGTTGTGAAAACGAAAAAAATCACGGTGGCCCAATGACAAGGTAGCCGCCACCACTTTTATGGAACCTAAAAATGTACCAAGAAAAATCCCTGTCCCAGCTTTGTTACCTCATTATTTCGGTTCAGCCCACAAATGTTTGCTGGATATCTCCTTTAAGCTTCTGTTTTTCTCCCAATTTTGAAAGCTAACAACTGTCAATTTGCATTATTTTATCTCACTTAAGTGTGACATTTGAAAATCTCAGTTTACACAAGGATTTGTGGGAAATCTCCACGTGGACAACCAGCATAAAGAGCTGAGCACCTCACAGCCCTACTGGGTTGTGGAAGGTTGAGAAAGAAGGATCTGCCATTAGGGATCACGTTGTATATGTATATACAACTAAAATATTCTTGTTAATGCTTAATTTTAAGCTGTTTTAGATGTGCTGTTTAGTTTTGTTTTCTCTCCCTGGAGAGTAACTTACCCTTGAGTGTTTTTGACTAGCTAAGGTTAAAGACTCCCTGTCTCCCCCGCTTCTTCTGTACCACTTCCCATCCCATTTCTGTTCTCTTCCTGCTCTACCTCAAATATTTCCCTGTTCTCCTGTGATAGCTTTTTGTTTATTTAAGAAGTAGGTCTTTGCTTCTGTCTGCTAAAGACATCCTCATAGTAGCAGCTAACATGCATTGAGCACTTACTATGTGCCAGGCACTGTTCTGAGTGTTTACCTGTGTCATGTCATTTAATCCTCACAACAGTCCAGTGGGGTAGGTACTGTTACTGTCTGCATTGTACAGGTGAGAAAACCGAAGTCTGCAGAGGTTAAATAATTTGCCCAAGATTACACAGTATTGTTGAACTAAAGAACGAGGAACGTTTTTCCTTTCGGACCCTGAAAAGACTGAGAAGGAGTGGTTGTATGTCAGATTGTGTCTAATTGGCATTAAAAAATATATCCTATCCTGATTAGCCCAGATTTTATAATGACTAGCTCTGGACTGCCTAACATTTTGAAAACGGCCTGCATTAAAAGTGAGTGTTGTCCATTTAAAAAGAGCACGATATAAAAATAAGAATTTCAGGGCCGGGCGCGGTGGCTCACGCCTGTAATCCTAGCACTCTGGGAGGCCGAGGCAGGTGGATCGCTCAAGGTCAGGAGTTCGAGACCAGCCTGAGCAAGAGTGAGACCCCGTCTCTACTAAAAAATAGAAAGAAATGATCTGGACAACTAAAAATATATATATATAGAAAAAATTAGCCGGGCATGGTGGCACATGCCTGTAATCCCAGCTACTTGGGAGGCTGAGGCAGAAGGATTGCTTGAGCCTAGGAGTTTGAGGTTGCTGTGAGCTAGGCTAACACCACGGCACTCACTCTAGCCCAGGCAACAAAGCGAGACTCTGTCTCAAAAAAAAATAAAATAAAATAAAAATAAGAATTTCAGAAGAATTTTTAAAATATGAGCCAATAGGTAGTATAATAAGAGCATTGTCATTTTGCTTTTTTTCCAAGTTAACAGAACTTACCCGGCTTATTATTTTTGTAATTCGTTACTTAGAGTGTGTATGTTTTACATGATATGTAAGACAAGTGAATTGAAGTTGACGAAAATCAGCAAGGAGCCCTTGCCCCTGACTTTTAGAGGATTAGGCTTGCTCCACAGTCTGTAGGGAGATCTGCTGGCCTTGATGAAATTCTTAAAACTCTGGCCTAGTGAGGAATTGTTTGATCATGCCTGCTGTTGGGCTGCTGCTTGAGTTGTCCTCGTGTGAGTGTACTGTGGCCTGTTTCCTAGGTAACTTTCACCTGGCCCCTTGAGTAAAAGTCACCAGCAATAAAGATTTCCAGGATGATTTTTTTCTTTCTATAACCCTTTAAGCCTCTGCTTTCCTCCCAATTTTGAAAGCTTATTATTGCCAATTAGCATTATTTACTTCACTTAAGTAAACCCTACATTCAAAAATCTAGATTTACACCGGAAATATTGAACATTTTGTACTCACTTCATTAAAGATTATAGTGCTTTAAAAATATTTGGTTATATATGATTTTTTTGAAACACATCTGCTTTGTAAGGTGAGACATTCTTTAATGGTCTCTAGCCCAGGCAGTAATTTTACAGTGTAGCTTATTGATAATTTCATGGGTAATTATATTTTTCTTTTGGACCCTGAAAAGACTTACGATAATTCTGTCAAATGCATCTGCCTTGCTAAACCAAGATGAAAACGTGTTACTCCTTTTGTAGTTGGCAAACTGGAACACTGCAGAGTGTAAATCCTCACACAACCATTGACAGGTTGGTCAAGGCCATTGATAGGTTATTCCAAGAATACATTTCTTTTTTAACACTTTTTATTATTATAAAAAGTTCCAGCCATTTACAAAAGTAAAGTGAATAATATAATGAACCTCCCTGCACATGTCACCTAATTTAGCCAGTTAATCAGCCTGTGGCCAACCTTGTTCATCTGTACTCCCACCTCCCACCATCTTATTTTGAAGCACATTCCAGGCATTGTACAATTTCAAGAAGACACTTTCTGAACAACCTGTCCCTGGCGACTGAATCCCTTTTTCATCTAAGTGGGATTTGAGGATGGGCCGTGTGGCAGAAGCAAATTATATTGATTATTATTTGGGTACTTAAAAAGCATTAATATTCTCTCTTACAGTCAAAGACACCAGCTTTGGTATTTGAATATATCAATAATACAGATTTTAAGGTGCGTATACTTTTTCTTTCTGGCATGGGGTTAATGGGGGATGGGGAGGTGGTGATAAGTACTGTTTAGTTTAGGACACAAGGGGGCCAGAGATGTCATTGAGAGTAGGACATAACAAAGTGGATTCCTTATAGCATGAGTACAGGATGCAGAAAGTGGTTACAGTTCCTACATTTGGTAAAATTACTCATCACCCTTTGCCAGAGTAGCTGCTCAGCTGGGTCTAAGCTAATGCCTCATCTGTAATGTAACACTCCTGTTTTAGACAACACAGCTTTGGGTGGGTGTTAACTTCGATATTCATAAGAAATCTTAACTTTGCTGAAAGGAAGGGATAAACTGATACAGGGCTATTGTGAAAAGAAGCAATACGTTGGATTCAAGCTGTCAAATGATGAGTGTGTGTGTTCATGCACACTATGTACAAAGCAGACGATATAGAAAAACTAGTGAAGAGTCACTGCTTTAGAGGAGCCCTATCTTGGGTTTTTTTTTTTTCAACATTTTCTTACATTTATAATATATGTTATTTTAGACTTTGAGGTGTTATTCAGAAAGCACAGCTTTAAACTGGTTTTTCATTAATTTGTTTTTATTATTGTTCAAACACCAAAACCTTAACTTCTGATAAGGTTTTTGGGGTTAGGCATACTAGATATGGTAGAAACCCCCCCTTTTAGAGCATAATTTGAAAACCAGTATAAAAACCAATATAAAAACAAAATAGTGGTATTGATTTTCAGGGGCATTTAGAGGACTTTTAGTTGACTATAACACTCCGTCAGTGAATAAGAGAGTTGTGGTTTTGTTGTGATAGAAGCTAGAGACAAAACCAAATCAGTAATTGAAAGATGCTAGTGTCAGGAGTGATGCTTTTGGGTGAAAGTTAAAAAAAAAAAAAAAAAAACCTACCTTATTCTGGCATTTAATCTTAGTCACTCTAAAACGACTCTAAAACAAGATCAATTAATGAAGAATAAGCAAAAGAGGATATTTTGAGTTATGAAACAATAAGTAACAGTACGGAGTATCCTATATGTATCAGGTTTTCTTGTTAATGTGACTCCTTACAGGTGAAATCAGTAGTGAGCTCTGAAGTGTGGATGTAAATTTTTTCATTCAGTAGCATAGTGGTGGTTAGCCGGTAGAGTACTGTGCTGATATATGTAGCTGATCATGTGAATCACTCAGGTTTATCATGGTATACATGAGTGGACTATATGTGCATGTCTTAGAGAACTAGACAGGCTTTAATAAAACTAAACATTTTTCTAATGCAAAAGTTTAAAAGCTAGTCTTAATGGAACTTCTTAGTGCAATTCCCCAAGTTTTAAATGCCTGTTTCATTAATGAGCTTTCACCAATAGTCTGGCCACATATATAAAATTTCAGTTCAGCATTTTGTGTTTCTGGAAGTGACATCTCTGTTGATTTAGCAACATGGTAAAGATCAGCAGGAATTCTAATTCCTTAGAGAAATCTTCCCTGGGGTTTTAACCCTCAAAAGGGATATTTCCTACATTCTTTAGTACTTTTCTTTAAAGGGATCATGGGAAGTTAATGTTTTTTTGAGGCTTGCATATCTGAAAACATCTTTATTTTGTCTTCCCAATTTATTTGCCTGGGGTGTAGAATTCTAGGTTTAATTCATAATTTACTCAATTTTGAAGAGATTGTTTCAGTATTAACACCAAAGCCATCTGGTTGCTTCTTGTGTGATGGTTTTTGTTTTGTTTTTTCTTCTGCAAGCTTTTGGGATTTTCTCTTCACTCCCAGACTTCTGAAATTTCACAATGATGTGCCTTCATACGGGTCTCTTTTATCGTTTGTTCTACATACTTGCTGGGCTTTTTCCCTTCGTTTTGGAAATATATTTTTAATGTTCTTTGATTTTTCTCCCCTTTTTTCTTTGTTCTCACTTTCTAGAACTCAAATGTTAGACTTCACATCTTAGAGCTTCATTTTGGTCTCAGAACTTTTTAAAATAGTATCCTGTTCTTTCATGTTTTATGTAATACCTTCTATTTTCTCACTGAGAATACTTTTCCCCTTCATACCTTTTCTCTATTTTTCTTTCAGATTGCTTTTTGTGTGCGTGTTTTTGTTATTTGTCTCTTTTATAATTGTCTGAAACGTCATGGTTCTTGAATATCTGCTCACATTTTAGAGTAATGCTCTGAGGAGCCATCAGCTCCTGTCTCAAGGATGCAGGCTTGGCTGCTGGCATCTTAGTAGTCACCAGTTGAGGAGACCTTGTGCAGACTTCACTTCATTCTCCTGTGTTCTGAGTGGTGTTTTAAACCCATTTTTCTGTTTTCAGCACCCTCTGTTTACTCTCTCAGTGATACCTGGGGTTACCAATCCAGAGCCCTTCTGTAGGGCTTGTTCAGTTGGAGGCTATTTGCTTCTGGGCCTCCTTCACTGTTAGCAGAATTTTTAGCTTTTTTTCTACTAAGTCAGTTGGACATGTTTTCTAGCTTCAAAATGTTGTATCTCCTGTTCTCTTAGTTCTTAGAAAGTTAATCTTCCCACCCCGTGTTCCTCTTACTGTTACTTTAGAGGATCTTCAGGTAGAAGCAGAGGTCTGTGATCTGCCATGTTTAACTGGAGGTCCCCTTTAAATGTTTAAGCCATGACATTTTAATCAACTTCAAAGATCATTAAATATCAGGTAGCAGATGTGCATCTTGGAAGAGCAAATCACACGGAAATCTTTTTTCCCAGATAGTACGGCAGGCACAAACAGGGACATCAGTTGATTTAATGTCCTGGTGTCCTTCAGGCTTTTTATTTTGTCCTGTGTCCATCTTGTTAGGAAAGTTTGTTTTTATTTTTTATCTTTCTTATTTTAGTGTAAAGTGTTAGTAACTGGTTTTAAGGTATCACCCAGAGAGCAGTTGTCCCTGGCTTAATATTAGGGTGAATCAACAGTGATGTACCCTGCAGCCTATTCTTCTCAGTATTTTTTATTGGTGCAATTGATAATTATGATCTACAATTTCCTTTTATTGTAGAATCCTTCTCTAAATTTGGTGTCAAGGTTATCCTACATAATAAATAAATTGGGTAGCTTTTCCTCTTCCCATTCTCCAAATTTGCATAAGATAGGGGTTACCTGGGTAGTTGTCTTTCAGGGGTGGGAGGAAAACTTTGGATTGTATTTTGCTTTTCAAAACATTCTATAAGTTAAAGGTTTATCCAGGTTTTCTATCTTTTCTTGAGTTTACTTGGATAACATTTCTGTAGTTAATTCACTTTCAATTTTATTAGCATAATGAATTCTGTTAGGACTTTAAAACTCTATTATAGCCGTACTTATTCCTTTACATTTTAAACATTATTTGTGCCTTTACTCTTTTTCTTTTTTTAATTTAAATGTCTTGCTAGAGATCTCTTCTTATTAATCCTTTCAAAGAACTAGCTTTTGCGTTTTTTGCTCAGCTATTGTTTTTTCTATTTCATTCTGTTTCTGCTGGTATCTTATTTTTCTACCTTCAATTTTCTTGGGCTTTCACTGTTTTTCCTCCTAACTTCTTGAGTTGAAGTCACCTCATTTGATTTGTTCCTGTTTTTCTTGATTGATATAATACCTTTACTTAAGTCTGTACAACCCTGAGCATCATTTTAGCTGCATTCCATGGTTATGGAACTTACTTTTAGATAGTTTTCAGTTTAGAAGTGCAGATTCTAATACTTGTGGATTTGTGGTTTTCCCCCCAAACTTTTTACTTTGAAAACTTAAAACCTGAAAATTGGAAAGAATAGCATAATCAGTACCCTCCTATCCTTCACCTAGATTTACCAGTTGTTGGTATTTTGCCACATTTATAGTTATATCTGTCCCATCTCCTGACCCTCCCCTTTCTGTCTCTGTCTTTTTGCTGAGTCATCTTAATGTAAGTTGCAGACATCATCATGATACTCATAAATATGGTAGCATGGAAACTAGGACACAGTACTGTTAGTACATGTAAGGAATTTAATATTTATGCAATAATGCCATCTAATACAGAGTTGATATTCAAAAATTTCCCAGTAATTGCTGTTCTAGTAATGTCCTTTATAGCTGTGTGTTTTTGAATATGTGATCCAGGATCCCATTGGGTTTTTAAAAAATTTGACTGTACTATGTCCAGAGAACATGTTCTATATAATACTGATTATTTGGAATTTGGGAGTGGTTGCTTTTTAACTTTAGTACATGACATTAGCATTTTTTTATACCAAGCTTCTTAATTTAGTTCAGATCTTCTATAGCCTCACTAATTTTTTTCCTGTATTTCACTTTGTGGTGGAGGTACTGGTTTGGTTAGTTTCTCCTTGAGATCAGCAGTTATACTTTATATATGCCAAAGCTATAATAAAAGATTCATGGTGATACAAATGAATAGGAAAAATCAGTCGCTAAGAGTTGCAATGAGTAGTTATAGAAAATCCCAAACCCAGAAGTGTCTCGATGAAAGCTGAGGTACCATTTTGAGTACCAACAAAAGTTTCTATTAAGACATGCCTCTCAATTTTCTATGCTTTTGGGCTAGTGTAAATATAATAGACATACATTTTGAGTAAAATACATCATCTGGACATTTTAAAGTTTGATAAGACACTGTAAATGGGTTCCATCCTAAGAAAATGATAGAATCGCAGTGATATTTGGAGAATTTCTAAATCACTCACAATAGAGGTAGGCCTTGACTTAGCTGATAACTGAAGTGTTGTTAAATCTGTTAAGAGTTTGAGTTTACAGGCTAAATACAGTTTCCTTAGTTGGGGTAACAATAATAAGGTACTGTTATTAATAGGTCATTAACATTGTGTCATTTTCTTTAAGAAAATAGAACTTTAAGAAAATAAGTGAAGTTTTCAGGTGATTAATGGTAACTTTGATTTGCTTGATCAAAGATTTATTCACCTTCCTTAAATTTCTAAAAATGTTGACCTTGGTTTTATTCCTGATCTTGTGGATTGCATGTTAACAGTGCCTAAACTATTGACTGCTGCATTAAACATTTCTTTCACCTTCATTTATATCCTACTCTGCCCGATTTTTCTTCTCTCTACATGGGGACCACTGGGATTTACAGACATAGACTGAGCTGTGTATATCAGGGAACATGCAATCTCTGTGTGTGGTGTAAGAGTTTGCTGTGTTGGTGATTCCCACATCTGGCAGGTGACCAGAGCTACCTGGGAACTTCTTTTATAAAGTGTGGAACCCTCCTGAGTGGCAGTAGCGGGGCCTTGGAATCTGTGGTTCATTACGATGCAGCTGAACTGCACCTGGAATTTGAATGGCTCTGTGTGCCTCCGGGAGGAGCGAGGCCCACCTGTGGCTGTTCCATTCTGCCATCTGTGGTTTTAGACCAAGGAGGACCTGAATCTAATCAAATTGCAGTTTCTGCCATTCTCATCCTCAGACTTTTTGGGGTTAATCTAAAGCCTCAGGGAATTTCCACCTTGGGCCCTTTAGAGTAGTCCTGCAGTAAAACTGATTTCTAGGGAAATGGCAGTGTGTTTGAGACTTTGGAACAGACTGGGATTGGTGAGTAGTTTTGTCCTCACTACCTTTTAATGTGGGAAGCAGAGGCTTGTTCTTTATAAGGCACTTACTTTATAAAAGTGTAAGCAAAGCTGACTTCCTGCCAGCATTTTACAGCGGGTTATTTAATAATGTTCTGCACATAGCTGGCTCAGAAGAATGGAGGGAAAGTTTGGTTTTTGTGAAGCTTCCCTTTCTAATTTGTCATGGACGCTTGGTACTTCTGAATTTCTTAGAAGACAGTTTCTTTTTTGCCTATTTTTATAATGTTTACCATTGACTGCTAAACGTTATAAAAAACGTGTGCAGGGCAGAACCACCATATGTGGTGTGGCGTATATAAAGCATATGCTGTTCTGCTATATGAAGACTTAGAATGTGGTTGGACAGTTTAGTGTGGGAAAAATGGGTGTAGTACTGAGTTGTCCAGTGGACCCTTGGCATACTTGTAGGGTGGGGGGAGTTCAGATATCTTAAATCACCAAGTTTGGTAACTGCCACCAGCCACAGTACCCATTTTTCCCTGTGATAGGTGTATTCCACAACACACAGAGAATGTTGGCATGGGACTCTTGGGGTGTGGGCAAAGCATACAACAGAGTGAGGAATTGCCTGGATACCTTGAGGTCACTGCCATTACCTGAGTGAAGAATGTTAACTCTGGGGGTGCTGCTGCTCTCAGTGTCCTGTGAACACCCCAGTTGGAGAGTAAATGGCATGGGGTTCAGAGAAGGGAGAGATTGTTGGTAGCTCTGTAAAAAGCGGATGGGATGGGTTTGGTTTTACAGGTAGGATGGGCAGGGTAGGTAGGATGGGCAGGGTATTCAAGATCATCCCTGCGGGCACTGAAGGGGAAGAATGGAGGCTGCAAACACAGGTTTGTTCTGTCAGAGCAGGGGACTCCTGGGGACCACAGTGGAGAACAGAGCTATGAAAGTTGGAGGATCCAGATTGTGGACCCTCGAGAGTCCTGAACTTTAGGCCCACGTGGTTAAATGTTACAGAGGTAATTTGGTCTCCTCCCACCCAGAGCTCCTGAGACATGAGTGTGAACGGCAGCCCGTCATTCAGGACTTTGTAATATATTAGACCTAAACACCAGAGTGCAACGGGTGTCTTTTGTGTTAAATAAACTTGATGTTGGTTGAAATAGCTAGAGATACTATATTGGCAGTCCAAGGACAGTTATCTTTATGCCTCACACCATTTACACAGATGCATGGTATAGGTACCACGTGATAGGAGAGGAAAGCCTTGCACAGATTAATGTCCTAATAAAAATAGCACATATTGGTTTTCTGGAAATAAAATATTCCAGCCCTCTGGATAGAAAATTTGATCTTTTCTCTTTCATGTGCTATTTATTAACTTGAAGTTCAATTGAGCACAGTCTCTGTGAGTGATCTCCTTAACTCACAGAGGAGGAGCCCAAGATACGCTATCCTAAGCCTCTCTGTGCATTTAAGCTGTCGATGTGTAGCCGAGTATTGGCTAAGCAGCTTTCCTTACAGTGAGTGCAAAGCTAGGGAAGAACAGAGAACTTGGGTGTCTGATTGTTCTTTAGCTGAAGCTCTCCTGAGCAGAAGTGGTGGCTTGTTTGTGCCGTTCTGCCTGAATTTGGGTCAGTTGCAGCCAGAGCAGCTCAATGACACCACCAGTGCACTGGCCTCTACATCTTCATTCCCTGCCGCCCCTGAGCCAGCAGTTGTGTGAGGTATATAAAAATCAGATACTCAGGCCAGGTGCGGTGGCTCACGCCTGTAATCCTAGCACTCTGGGAGGCCAAGGCAGGAGGATGTTTGAGCTCAGGAGTTCGAGACCAGCCTGTGCAAGAGCAAGACTCCTTCTCTACTGAAAAAATAGAAAGAAATGATCTGGACAACTAAAAATACATGTCTAAAAACGTAGCCAGGCATGGTGGCGAATGCCTGTAGTCCCAGCTACTCGGGAGGCTGAGGCAGAAGGATTGCTTGAGCCCAGGAGTTTGAGGTTGCTGTGAGCTAGGCTGATGCCATGGCACTCTAGCCTGGGCAACACAGCCTTAAAAAATTTTTTGAACAGGTAATGTAATTTACATGAATATAAAATGTTATGCAGTGAAGTCTCCTTTATTCCATTCCAGCTGCCTGTTCCTCTACACATATATACATGAAACCCCCCCCCCTTTTTTTTTTCTTTGAGACAGAGTCTCACTCTTTTTTCCCAGGCTAGAGTGAGTGCCGTGGCATCAGCCTGGCTCACAGCAACCTCAAACTCCTGAGCTCAAGCGATCCTTCTCCCTCAGCCTCCCGAGTAGCTGGGACTGAAGGCATGCGCCACCATGCCCGGCTAATTTTTTTTTTTTTTAGTATATATATATTTTTAGTTGTCCAGATCATTTCTTTCTATTTTTTAGTAGAGACGGAGTCTCGCTCTTGCTCAGGCTGTTCTCGAACTCCTGAGCTCAATCTGCCCGCCTCAGCCTCCCACAGTGCTAGGATTACAGGCATGAGCCACCACGCCTGGCCTATGAAACCACTTTTTATTAGTTTCTTCTTTATCATTTTTGCAGATACAAAAAATACTGATAGGCAGTTTTAGTTTCCCCCTTTACACAGACACATTGTATACGCTGTAATCCCTGGAGAGATTCCCTACATTGCTTGAGTCTTTCTTCCAAGAGAGGAACAACAGAAGTTTTAACACATTAACTGCCATGTGACTTGTATTCAACTCATGCTCGTTTTGAGCCCGGGGCCTCATGAAGCATATGTAACCCACATCTCTTCACCTCGGGAGCCATGAGAACTATTTTTCAAGTTGCATGTAACTAACGCACAGAAAACAAAAAATAATAAATTTTTCATTGAATTAGAAAGAATCATTTTGTTTTTGAAATTTTCATTCTATTTTCATAATAAAATACTGTGGCCCCGAGGAAAAAAATGTTTCTAGTGTGGCAGTCAATGTGTTAATAAAGGTGTGTTGGTTACTTTTATAGAAAGTCCTGCTTGAATTGATGGGGAAAGAGATTTACTTGGAACTGATTGAATATCAAAGATAATAGAGTTTCTTACAAGGGTTTATGCTGCCTTTAATGAACCTTGTTGCATAAATGTTACTCTGACTCTTGGATATTAAAGGGTTTTTTTAAACTCCCAGTGGGTGGCTTTTTGAATTATCAATAATGAAAATTTTCATTTGTATGTCAGTTTGGCCTGTGATCATTTTCTGTACCCCTTTTTCTTTTTAACACCTCATTCACTACTTCTTTTTTCTTACCCCTAAGACATAAATTGTTGCCTGTGAAATATTTTTTTTTCCAGCCTGGAATTAGTTTTGAGGGAATAAACAGTAGAGATTTTTAGAAAGTTCTTGCCATCTCCAAATGCCATAGCACATCATTTTCCTCATGTTTATTTCATAAACAGCCTATCTTGTCATATTTACCATATCAGCTGCTAAATCTCTTCCCGGATCTGCTATCCACTCAGAACTCACTTCTCCAAAGTATACTCTGGTGCTGCAGTGGGGTTAGTTAGTTGATGTGCAGTAAGAACATGAAGATGGTTGGGCAACTTAGACTTTGCAGTAATGTAATCGTGGGTATTAAAGTCATGGAGTATTAAATAGCAAAGATCCAAATTGGCTTAAATGTTTTTCTTCCTTGGAATTCCTTCCCCCCCACTTTTTTTTTTTTTCCCTGAAGATTAAAATTTTAGACCCTCATCTTTAGTCTTTGTCCCCATTTGTTCCCAATCAGGTAGTAAAAAGTCATAGGCTTCCTTAGTAACTTAAGCCCTGAGTAAGCTTACGGAGAATGGCCCACCCTTGGGATGACAAGATGCAATGAGACTAAATTAACTTTGTTTTCTGAAATCTGTTTCAGCAACTCTACCAGATCCTGACAGACTTTGATATCCGGTTTTATATGTATGAACTACTTAAAGTAAGTGGCATTCATAAACCATGAATTTTTTCAGGCTTATTCATTAAAGGAGGTTTTTGAGAGAACATAGAGAATTCAAGCAGAATATTTCTTGATACCGAGAGAATTTAGTGAGGTTTTTAAAGTTACATCGAGGGCTCCATTGTGGAACCTTCATGTAGAGACTTTCAGGTGGGACTGAGAAAGATGGCCAAGTTAGGGAGTACCCAGACATTATCCCAAAGACTAGAACCTCCTGTGGCTCTTCTTGGTCCTTGGATTTTCTCTTTGTTGCTTAATTAATACTTAATATAGCAAATCACCCCAAACTTAAGGACTTTCTAAAAATGATTTATTGTTTCTCATAATTCTGTGGGTTACCTGGGTTATTCTTTAGGTCTGGGTCAACTTGAGTGGGGCACGATGGTCCAGGATGGCCTCATTCACATATCTGGGGCTGAGGTTTCACCCTCCAGGAAGTTAGTCCAGGCTGCTTTCCATGCTGATCTTGGGGTTCCTAGCAGCAAGAGAAAGGCAAACCTCAATGTGGAGCTCTTTTTCATGCTTTTGTCATATTTGCTAATACCCAGTTGACCAAAGCAAATCACATGGCTAAGCCCAGCTTCAAAGGTGGAGAAATAAAGTCCACTTCTTGATGGGAAAAGCACTGAAGTTATGTTGTAGAGGGGCATGTGTACAGGGATCGCAGGCATTTGTGGCCATTTTTTTCTTGCCATCTGTCATCATCCTCTTCTTGTATGAGACCATCTACCCTTCCTGTTTAGCTCTGGCTGGTTAACGCAGGAAGAAGTTGATGGGTGGATCATCTAAGAGACTTCCCAAGCACTGTGAAACTTTGAACCATTACTGATTGGTGGAGTGATGGTCATTTTTAGTTTGTCTAGGCAAACACTTAGGTAAAGAACTATTTTTTTTTTTTTAAAGTTTGTAAAATGGAATTGACCAATTGGAACCTAGATTTTTAGGGTCATAGATCACTAAGAACCCGATGAAAGCTATGAACTCCTTCCAAAAATGTGTGTGTAAATGTACAGTATTGCATAAAGTTTTAGGGGACCTGTGGATCTTGACTTAAGAAACTCTGAAATAAGATAGAGATGACTAAGGTACTGGCATTATTGAAGAAAATTACCAAGATGGAGTTTTGATGGGGTTGGGAACAGTTGCTTGAACTAAATACCAAGGTGAATCAAGGCTGGGCTTTAGGGAATGGGAATTTGAAGAACTAGCTCTATGAAATGATGAGTGTTTTCTTATGAGCACTTGTTAGAGAGAGCCAAGGTGGTAGATTCAAGGGTTCACTGTCTAATGAGTCTTCTTTTTGTCAGTAAGATCAGAAAGACAAAGGAAGTAGAGCTTGATTTATCCCACCTTTGTCCACATCCTCTCCAGACTAGAATTGAAGCCTTGTGTGAAGGAGATTCGCAGTGCTGTGGTCCTGTGAACTATCGGGCTAGCTTCTTTCCCGGAGGTGCTTCCCAAAGAAGCCCGTGCACTCACCCTCAGAGAGCTACAATCCAAATCTCACAGTTGGTTGTTTTTAAGTAAGGTAGTAGTGAGATTTTGTGCCTTTTAGCTAACTCCAAAGGTAAAGATTTATAACCTAGCACATTCACCCTTAGACCAAGTAAAGATGTCCCAGTAATGCAAGTCTTCCCAGTCTGGGCATGCAGCTGTCACTCAATGTCTGATGTCCTTTCTACTTTCTGGAGGTGGCAGCTAGGCAGTAAGGGCATCTACTTCTCTCTGCTAATGAGGCATAGCGTCCCAGATGAAACTTGAGAAATGTCTTTCATGCTTAATGGTCAGAAACTGTACCAGATTTTAAAACTAAAATAATTCCCCAAGGAATTTAAAAGCATGTCAGTAACTCCACAGGGAGTCCTACTAGGGAACTGGGCGAAAGAATTAATTAACTTGCTGTATTCAGCCTTTGCTTTTGTCAGGTATTTTTCACATGCCAGGTATTGTGATCCTAATTAGTTTATTCCTTTGGGCAAAGACTAGGCAAAATAGCAGAATCAACTCTTGGTAAATTTTCTCTTTGAAAAGAAAATGAGGAGTGGGGAAGAGGAAATCTTTAACTTCATTGAAACTGAGGGTGAGGGCTCAGGTGTGATTGCTCAGCGACTTGCTGCTTTATAGCAGTGGCCACTCTCCTGATTGAGATTGGTGGGATCTGTCTCCTGGTTTCATGAAGCCCTGCCACCAGGGCACTTTGGAAGATTGCCATAATTATCCTAAAACAAAGAAAACAATAAAATTGAAGTAGAATATAAGTGAAGAGAATAAATCTTAAGTGTACATTTTTTTGGATTTTTTTCATATGTAAAACCCTCACCCATATCTACATAGGGCTACGCTATCCAGTATAGTTATTAGCTGCTGCCCGTAAGTAGCTATTTAAATTAAGTTTAAACTTAAAATTTTAGTTCCTTAGTCACATTAACCACATTTCAGGTGCTCAGTGGCCTCATGTGGCTAGTGGTTACCATACTGTACGGTGTAGATACGGAATATTTCCACTGTTGCAGAAAGTCCTGTAGGACAGGGCTGGTAGGGAATACTATGAACATCCAGAAGGGCTCTCTTGGGTCTTTCTTTTCAGTATCTCCTCCTATAAAGATTCTAAAAATCACTGTAGTGTAATATTGCCTGTTCTTGATCCTCAAATAAAAAGCATTGTACATAGTATCTGGGAAAGCAAAATTTGGTACAGACCAGGGAAGCTTTTCC
>RJWJ010004493.1:29155-75670 GCA_004363605.1 Indri indri
TCCTAGCACTCTGGGAGGCCAAGGTGGGAGGATTACTTGAACTCAGGAGTTTGAGACCAGCCTGAGCAAGAGCAAGACCCCATCTCTACTAAAAATAGAAAAATTAGCTGGGCATTGTATTTGCCTGTAGTCCCAGCTACTCGGGAGGCTGAGGCAGGAGGATCGCTTCAGCCCAGGAGTTTGAGGTTGCTGTGAGCTAGGCTGACGCCACGGCACTCTACTCAGGGCAATGGAGTGAGACTCTGTCTCAAAAGAAAAAAACAAAGTTAAACATAAACTTAACATATAACCAAGCACCTCTACCCCTATGAACCCTAGAGAAAATGAAAGCACGTGTCCTGTGAACAACTTGTATATGAATGTACATAGCAGTGTTAGTCATGATAGCCAAAAAGTAGAAACAACCCAAATGTCCGTCAGCTAGTACATTCATGCAATGCAATACCACTTAGCAAGAAAAAAGGAACTGAGATGAATCTCAGAAACATTATACTGAGTGAAGGAGGGTAGACAGAGTACTAATACATGTATGATTTCATTTTCTGAATGTCCGTAGAAATCAAATCTGTAGCAACAAATAGCAGATGGGTGGTTGGGGTCAGGGCAGGGAGGGGGTTGGGAGTAGTTAGAAGTAGGGATTGATTGCACACAAACTCAAGGAAAATTTGGGGGGCGACGGGAATCTTCTGAATTGTGGTGATGGTTGTACAGCTCTCTAAATTTACTTAAAACCATTGACTTATACACGTAAAAATCCTATCTACATATCAGTGATCTTATAGGAAGCAATTTTCTCCCTTAGAGTGATAATATAATTCTTAAAAGCAAACTGGCTTGGGGATTGTATTTAAGGAAAACACTAACACTTTTTAATCTAGAAAACCCACATGGGAAACTTGTGTAAAAGACAAGCCATGTTAAAAGGTACATTTAAATGTCATTCTTCATGTCCACATGGATTCTGGCATGTCCGTTGAACCACTATGAGAGGCGACTCTAGTGAGGTTCCCAAATCTGGTTTATCATTCCTCTTTTTTAAAGAAACCTTCATCATAGCCTTTGGTGTTCCCTCCATAGCCCCCTTTCTGCCAGCTGCAGTGTGCACAGAGACTAAGGGCGGCTTCTGAAGCATGTTTTTTCTCTTTCGTTTACAGGCAGTAAGCTGCCCCTTGGGAGACTGTATTCAGGTGTCACAAATAATAAGAATATGCTTGCACTGGGGGGTGGTAGAGGGTTTGCTTACTTTTCTCTGTGCTTTCTACCTAATAGGCTCTGGATTACTGCCACAGCAAGGGAATCATGCACAGGGATGTGAAACCTCACAATGTCATGATAGATCACCAACAGAAAAAGGTACCATTATAGCCAGGCAGCCACAAGCCTTCATTAGAAGGCTTAGGGCAGACCAGAAAGCTGTCCAGTACCAACATGGTTTCTGTAGACCCATGCTGGGGATTTTTGGTGACTTTTGTTACAGTTGTTCCTCCAGTCTCCAGTGTTGGTTTCTACTTTGCATGGCATAGTACACAAGGAAAGTAGACAGATGACCCCGACTGTAGCTGTTTGTTTTATTTTGGTCATAGTTTTCTGGAGGGCCTCAGAAAGAAACTATACCTGGTGGTTTGTAATTCATTTCTCAATGACCTGCAGACCAATCTGCCTGGCCTTAAAAGGACACTTGAGTCTCTCCTATTTTTGATATCCAACTCTGGTTGTCCCTGATTGGTGAGTAAATAGATCAGCTAGGATTGGATTAATGAAAGGCTAGAGCAGTGCTTCACTCCTGGAGCGGAGCATGTGTCCCCAACCCTTTCACTTATGCCTGGAGCTTATTTAAAAGCTGCGAATGATGGGAGAATGCATTACGTATGTAAGTCATATGGCGGCAGAAAAAAAAAGGCTGAGCTCTATTTATCTAGAGAGAGTGATGAGCCAGGATAATTTAAATTTAAAAAAAAAAGCATTCTGAGTGCTCTGCTCTAGAAATGACCTCTTAATGCATTGCTGAAAGTGTCATTTTTTAAACCAGTGCACCTGCTCACATTTTTTCTGTGGCCAGATATTTGTTACCTAATGTGATGTGGCCCTGTTCTATCTAGAAACACTCCTTTCACATGTTTTATTTCTGTCCTGTTTGTAGCTACGACTGATAGATTGGGGTCTGGCGGAGTTCTATCATCCTGCTCAGGAGTACAATGTTCGTGTAGCCTCAAGGTACTTCAAGGGACCAGAGCTCCTTGTGGACTATCAGGTACACTTGTTAACAGAGCTGCTCTGGGTTATTTTTATACTTACTTAGGGCTTTTTCTGGTTTGCTGTTTATTTAGTCAGTCAGTTTGAATACGTTCAAAACCCAGACATTTATTACACCCCAAAATGCTAATTTTAGTTTTTCTCAGCCACTTTTCATGGAAGGGAAGGAGCTTTATTTCTAAAATATATACAAAGATGAAATGCAAGGGAGAAATTCAGATCAGTTTCTAACACCCTTGGCTAACTGGTTGTCCTTATTTCTCAGATGTATGATTATAGCTTGGACATGTGGAGTTTGGGCTGTATGTTAGCAAGCATGATCTTTCGAAAGGAACCCTTCTTCCATGGACAGGACAACTATGACCAGGTGAGCAAACACCATCTGGTTCTTATTTATTTAGGGGCGAATGCCAAGAAAATAACATCCTTAGATAATGTCCTTGAGCCACTAAATCTCTCTCAGTGTTTGCATATTAGATTTTCTTCAAGGTGAAGAATTTCACAAAATTTTGTGTTAGTTATCACGTCCCCAGGGTGACAGAAAATGGCTATCTATGTTGGACTTCCAAAGGGAATCTGTGAACAAGTCAGGTGCACCCCCTTTCTTACAAAACTAGATTCTAGTCATTAGATTATGATGCCTCCATACTTACCAACTTCTAGAAGATTATGATCATAAGTTGTATGATCAGTTTAAAGACAGTTTGGAAATTTGCATTCATGTGAATTTCATGTCCTTGGGTCTGCTTGCCCGCCCTAGATTCAGCTTTGTATCTGGTCCTTGCAGATGTAGTGGTGTGGAAGTCTTCCGATTCCCTGGTACAGCATCCTCACGGGCTTGCAGTGAGTTCTGTGCTCAGTGATTTGGTCAGTTTGTTTTGTGTTTCAGCTTGTTCGCATTGCCAAGGTTCTGGGTACAGATGAGCTGTATGGGTATCTGAAGAAGTATCACATAGACCTAGATCCACACTTCAACGATATCCTGGGACAGTAAGTAAGGGAGAGAGAGAGAAAGAGGGCTTTACCTTACCCCATTTCAGAAGTGGAAAGGTTAGCCGAAATCACTTTCTTTCCCCTTTTTAATCATTTCAAAATTGGAAATCCTTTTTTTCCCATGCTTATTTTATTTTGAGATATTTGCACCTTGTTTACATGTGTCTTCTAATCATTTCACTTCTCAGAGAAATAGCCTGTTTATCAATAGAAAATGGAAAACAAAATCATAACGTTAGAGAAAAAAGCTTTCTGGTATAGTGTATGCTTAATTTTAATGGTAAATCTTGGAAAGCTGTAATACTTCTTTGAATAAGAGACTTATTGGTTCTTCTCATTCTCCGTAATGGATTTTCTATAAGATAGCAAATTTTAAAACACATTGAATTTTCAGGTATGATGTAATAGTGTTAAAAAGTAAATGTTATGCTGACAGTTTTCAAAAAGTATTTTACGGAACCTCCACGTTTCTGGGGCCAGTCCTCTAAATACATCTGCTGACCAATAAAAATTACACTCCATGCCTCACCCAGAATTGCCTAAGAGCCTGGGCCATAAGGAGTAATCTAAGAAAGGTTTCACAAATTTGAAATCAGATGTAGAAGTTTCAGCTAATTCTGTTCATCTAATCATAGAGCACTGTTTTGTTTCAGGATGCTGCGCTATTAACTATGGAGGGTTAAGAATGAAAAAATAACAATGAAATTTAACAAGCTCGTAATCAATGCAGTATTCCAAGATTTTTTTGGCTTTAACCCTAATAGATAAGGATTCTGTTGAATTTAGTCTCAGAATACTAATCCTTCACTTTTCTTCTCAGACATTCACGGAAACGCTGGGAAAACTTTATCCACAGTGAGAACAGACACCTTGTCAGCCCCGAGGCTCTAGATCTTCTGGACAAACTTCTGCGATATGACCATCAACAGAGATTGACTGCCAAAGAGGCCATGGAGCACCCATACTTCTGTGAGTCTGCAGGGACTGTTTCCAGGGGTGTGTGTTATTAAAGGAAAGAGTCCTCCACCCTTTATCTTTGAGGCCAGAGAATTTTAGGTATTTACATTGGCTCATCCTTGGAATTTGGCCTTATTTGTTGTAGACGATTGAAACAGCTTTGCACCTCAGTTTCTTGATCACCAGAGGCGTTTGCTTATTCCCTCAGCTCCCCTGAGTCATCTGTTTGACCACTCCCTGTCACCCTGAGTTAATAGATCACAAGTGTCTAAAATTTGTTTTGAAATATGTACATTTGTGGGGTGGAAACCTAATCAAAGATTATTTCTGCCCTCAAAAAACGAGTAATTAGTTAAAAAGTAATAAGATAACCATAGAATATTTCTAAAGAAGGAAATGGATGGGTGAAAGGAATTTGAGGAAAGGGAAGCAGGTGTGGAGGGCCCTCACCGAACTCCTGGCTGAGCTGCCAGCTTCTTGTGCCTCACTCAGGAGCGTGCATGTAATGTCGTTTCACGTGCTTGCTTGTTCTGCACGCGTGCTGTTCTTCCCACTGGTAACTTGTGTTTCAAGTACTCTGCCTCATGTTATCCTATGTTCGAGTCCAGTCTGGAAGGAGACTGGGGAACAGGGAGGTTAAGCAACTGGTCTCAATTCACTCTCTGAATGAAGATGAACTTTCAGCCCTTAAAGTTACCTGTCGCTTGGCCAATATGCTCTTGTTTCTTCTCCTTTTTTTCCCCAGAGATTAACTAAATTCTTGCCTGAAGACTATATCGCTATGTTCTTGAACCTATAGCCCATAAGCATAAGGAGACAGCAAATTTAAAAAATTTTACCCTTCAGCCTTCTAGACCTCAGCCCAAGTGCAACTCAGATGTCCTCTCTCCAGTTTCTGGCACAGAAAGCTATTTTTACCCTTCGAGTTAGACCAGATTAAGAATACTGATGTTGGCCGGGCGTGGTAGCTCACACCTGTAATCCTAGCACTCTGGGAGGCTGAGGCGGGTGGATCGCTCAAGGTCAGGAGTTCAAGACCAGCCTGAGCAAGAGTGAGACCCTGTCTCTACTAAAAATAGAAAGAAATTAGCTGGACTACTGAAATATATAGAAATAATTAGCCGGGCATGGTGGTGCATGCCTGTAGTCCCAGCTACTTGGGAGGCTGAGGCAGAAGGATTGTTTGAGCCTTGAAGTTTGAGGTTACTGTGAGCTAGCATGACGCCATGGCACTCTAGCCTGGGCAACAGAGCAAGACTCTGTCTCAAAAAAAGAAAAAAAAAGAATACTGATGTTTATGACATGTCATTCATGATCTGTCTACTTTTCTGAATACACATCATACTTCAATTAAAAAAATTTTAAACTACTATTGCTTAAAATTACTAGGTCTTCTAATGGCTGTTTTTATCCACCCTTCCCTCCATGTGCTTATTATTGCACATGCTTTGAAGAAATTAGGGGTTAGATATGATGTTAGTATTCAAAGAAAAGAACACAAAATTAGTAGAAATTTTGAACAGCGGGAAATTAGGGTGTCTTTGCCTTTCAGCAGTTGAGTTTGTACTCTGAGGAAGTATTAAGGGCTGACTACAAAAACAACTTGCCCGATGATTTTTCAGTGTCTGGTATTTCTATGTCCTAAATTCTGTGACTTCTCTGTCTCCGTCTGTTGCCCTCCTGACCCAGGCTTGCCTGTCATTCTCGTCTCTCTCTGTCTCACGGTGGAAGAGCTGGGTTTTGCCATGGGGTTCTGACTGGCACTCACCAGCCCTGACTGGCTGACTGTCATCCTGCTTTCTTACAGACCCTGTGGTGAAGGAGCAGTCCCAGCCTTGTGCAGACAATGCTGTGCTTCCCAGCGGTCTCACGGCAGCACGATGAAGACTGGAAGCGACGGGTAATGCGGCATTGATGCTTGCCAATAAAACCAACCAACCAGACACAAATCTTGAAGGAAAACTACAGTGTGATAAAAAGAAATTCTAATCATTCCTTCTAAACGCAAAGAAGAGTAAAGACCTAAAAGTCTGTCAAAAAGAAAGAAACTCCCCAGTACTAGTCTACAGGGAGCTGCCATTGTGGCAGCATGCTGACGCACGTAGTTAAGGACCTGAAGGAGCTCTGCCTCTGGAATGCATGGGAGATGAGAGACTCGGAGTTGTTGCACATTTACCTGGTTTAACAGGGCACCGCTGTTGAATTAACCCATTCGGTCAACAAGCTCTGAATGTCTGACTTCCTATCTATTCCATTGTGGTCTGGGTTTCCTTCAGTGAGATTCAGGCTCAAGTTTTAGCAAAAGGTCAGCAGTTTATACTGACACACCAGCCTCATTTATGAAAAGGAGATAATAAAACAGTGACAGTATTTTTTTTTAAGCTCTTTTACAAATTCATGTTTTATGTATTTTTTTATGACATGAGCTCTCCAGGAAATGTACCTCATCCCTGCAGTTTTCCTCTAAGTGTATTCATTTGGGAGCAAACTGCAGTCACCTTCACGAGTCCTCTTTGATGTCAGGAGGCATCATTTTAAACCTTGCAATGCCATGAACAGGTCTGTCAGTCTCATCGAAAGTTCCATGCTAAGTGCATAACTTGGAGCTCACTATAACCTCTGTTGATTTGCCTAACCATAAAAGCTTGTTGCTATTTTTTTCTTTTAGCCTTTTTTTTTTTTTTTGGCAGCCTTGTAAGGAAAACCTCACCATTTCCCAGCACTTCCCTATGTGTACACCTATTTTAATGCTCCTGTCTCAAACAGACCTTTTGTTCACAACCATAGCTACAGCTGGAAAGTCAGTCTTCAGGCAGGTCAGGGAGGGGGAAACATCCTGTCAGAATTTATTCAGGAAAGACTTGTTTTAAAAAAAATGTATCATCCCCCCTTCCCTCTCTTTATCCCCATGAGGAAGAAACAATTTCCCATTGTATTCGGGGTAGTATGTGTTCTTAAACTCTGATATGTGATACATTTATGTGATGGCAAAGATAAGTCTTTCTCGCATGCAGGTACTGGATTTGTGTGGGCAGAGCCATCTGATAACTCAGCAACTGAGAGGAGAGGAACGTAGAAGGGTCTTGGGGAAGGAAGTGGAGCTCCTGGCGCAAGTGTTAAGCTTTGGATGCAGGGTGCTAACTTTCACGTTAGCAAAGGAAGATTTTGTTTAAAAAAAAAAAATAGGGCCGATTTTATTTTGGGGACTTATCACCAACATGGTTTGCTGGCAGTCCCCCACCCCACCTGCAGAGCTGTGCACAGCTCTGGGGACCTCACACACCTAGGCTAGGGCTAGGAGTGTCTGCCACCACATCACACTTTAGGGTTTCTTTATTAACTATTTAATAATGCCATACATTTTTATAAGGTTAGATTGTTTGAAGCATCTGTTTACATTCCATATTCCAATAAAATCTTATTGGTATTGGTAGCAGGTCCTATCTCTAAATGTAGATTCTAATTTTTGTCATTTGGTCTGTGGGAACTTAAAATGCAAACAAAACTCTTCTCTCACCATAGAGTTGAGTTTACAGATTAAAAAATAAAAAGTGAGATCCCGAAGCTACGAAATGCGTTCAGTCAAGGTTCTCATGCCAGTGCTGCCCGTGTTGCACATTCTGCATAGTAGTGTAAACACTCGTTCTACCGGGAAATCAAAAACAAGACGTGAGCTCTCAGCCGAACAGACTGCTACGTCAGGCAGCAAAACCTAGCGTTTTGGATTATCAAAAGCCTTCTAATGTGCCCTTACAAGCAATTCCGAACCACTGGTTATAATCAGGGAGATGTGCCACCGCGTGTCTTTCCTGCTTCCCTGCCTACAATCTCCTTTATCACCCGCTCCTTTTTTTATTATTTTAAAATATTAATTAAGGGAGTACAAGCGTTTTTGTTACATGGATATCTGCGTAATGCCTAGCCGTTTTTTTTTTTTTTTTTTTTTTTAGTTGCCTGTCTGGACCAGGCAAGAGTAGCCTACTGGAAGGTCTTGGGGAATTGGTAACCCCACCATTTCTTTCCCTTGGGTCCCCCCAGGCAATCAAAGCATTTGGAGGAGAAGAGTCAGGTGACTTACCTCAGCCCCTCTCTCCAGTGACCAGGATTTAGTAGGTGCAAGCACAGCTAACCTGCCTGTCCTTGGGCTCTGTAACTGCAGCTTTGACACAGGAGTTCTTCCCTTTTTCAGCATACGGTTCACTTTTCCAGCACCTACACTTTTTACCTCTCTTCATGCCTTAGACTAACTGGGTTTGATGTGCTCACTCCCTTCTGGGTCTGACCGTTCTTTCCCAAACTGAAATGAGTCCAGTCCAGACCTTCTCTTTGCCTGTGTCCAAAAACCATTTTGTGTCCAGGTGGACTGAGCACCCTTAAAATTTTAGAGTATTTACCTGAGTTAGGAGATGGTCTTGGGGAATTCCAGAAGGGGTGTGTGCGTGTGTGTGTGTGTGTGTAGGAGTGGAAGTCTAATATTTAGACTTAAACTATGGTAAATTTACCCACCCAATATCCTTTTCAGTTAGCATATTCTTTCTTAACCTCATCTCAGTAATTGTCATTTGTTTGCTTCATTACCTTATAACAGGTTAAAAGTGCCTATGATAAGGACTTAATTATTTCCTAAAGAAAAGCAAAAAATGTGGGGAACAGGGTAGTGTTACACTATCATCTCAGGTACTGCCTATGTTCAAGAACATAGACTTGGTATGGTGACAACAAAAGGTTCCTATGCCAAATCCAGCTAGAGCATTGTTTCTTGGCCACTAGTGAGCATAACCGCAAGGTTTGCTTTGGCTGAGAAATCCCTTGGTGTGAGTGGAGCTAATGAAGTGCTAAGTGATATTTGTATCTGTGGTTTGGTGGCAGTTCAATCTCCCCTGGATGCTCTCCGCTGGCCTTGCTCCTGTCTTGTCCCTGTAGGCAGGGTAGGTGGCTGGGAGGGAGAAGCCATTAATTGCATGATGCAGAGCAAGCTTTCACTGTTGAGGAAAGTGCCAGTGTGGTTCAGTGGGGCACTTGAACACCAGTCACTCAGCTGAGCCTCCTCCTGGACATTTTGTAACACATCAGTACTCAAGGTTTAAAGCAAATGTGTTCCCTTGCAGAGAGGAAAGTGTTCTCAGACTGATACAGGAGACGGAGAATTTGTAATCCTTGGGACCTTGGAGAGAGTGGCTGGGCGAGGGGAAGTCAAAAGGAAAGGAACCAATAAGAAAAAAGATCTAAAGGTAGATCTTGAGGAGGAAACGTACTTCTTGAGGGGATGAAATTAGAGGGCACCAAGTTCATGTTCTGGAATGTGCTCTGGGGAGAACACTGCCCCCTGGTTGGTTCCAGTGAGGCTGAAAGGTGGTGCTCTCAAGTCAGGTGCTGAGACTCAGAGAGAGCCGGTGCCGTGGGTCTCACAGTCTTGTGCCTACTCAGGGAAATGACTTAGGTTCTCCCAGGTGCTGCGTTGATAAGGACGGAAGCAGAACTACTTTGGGACGGACACAAGCAACAACTGGAAGAATTTTTATATATGCATTGAAGTAGATCTGAGAGAGCCCGGTTAGCAGTTTCCTTTAATGCCAGTTCAGATTAAACGATAAGTTTAGAAACCTGTGATACTGTGAGAGCACCCACAGGAAAAAGCAAACTTCCCTCCTACAATAAATGAGTGGATAATAACCGATCAGAGTCACAATCATTTAAGTGTAAACCTTCTGAAAGCAAAAGCAGGGTCCACATGAGCACATGAGAAGCCAAAGTTTGTCAGCGAGCTTAATAAATTGAGACTGAACGATGTCCTGCCTTTAAAAAACTAACCCCCGGGTGGGGATTGGGGGAGCAGAAGTGGCAGGGAAACATCTGGCCAAGAAAACCAGTAACAACATGCTTTTGAGCTATGTGGATGTTAATGAAAACACCCCCCGACCAGGTATTGTAGAGGCTGGAAAAGACGTGATGGGATTATACAGGTGATGCATATTTTTGTGTTGAGACTCAACAATGTGCTACAAATGTGATACTTAACCCTGAACTGCATGTATTGGGGATTGTTTTAAAGAAAACAAAAACAAAAAACTTTGAATCAATAAATTAACAGTTTTTTACTTGCTGGCTCTTCTTGCTGTAAATGGTGACTAAGAGGTTGGGACAGAAATCTTGACATCTAGCGGAAAGCTTGGATAATCTTCAAGAACCATGGAGCCTTCTGTTTCCTTCTGTTTGCAGAAAAGCAACACTACTGCTTGGGTTGTGATCCTTTACAAATGACTACTTCAGACACAGTTGGCCACCTCTGTATCACTGGATGACTGATGTATGATTTATGTGCTGCTGCCCTTAGAGGGAAGAAAAATGCCATGTTAAATCCTGTTTTCATAAATAAAAATGTTGATAATAACCAGCCTTCCCAAGTGGAAGACACCATTGCTATGAGGACCTTAACTTGTACTGCCTGTCTTTTGGAGGAGGGGAGGGATTAACCATGAACTGCAAAAGATCTTTGTCACACTCTGCTGTGAAGACTTTGCTTTAGCAGAAGTGGGACTGGAGGGGTGTCCTCATGGGATTGTTCTGTTTCTTGGTACTTGCTTCTGAGCCGCGCCATGTAGACACCTGCTTCTTGGGATTGCCTTGTTTTATTGCATGACTTTAACCTTGTGTCCCAGTGTTCTGCATTTGTGAAAATCTCTCCCTACACTGTTTCTTGCAACACATGCAGGCACATGCTATTGTCTGGCAGATGGTTGTCTTTAATTAGTGTGCTTTCTCACTGATTCCTCTGGAGTTGGATGCTTAGAAATCAGCTGATGTGCTTAAAGGCAAATATAGTCATATACTTCTTAACCTTATGTGCCACGCAACCCTTCTCAAACAGTCAGTGGAGCCACCCTTCCTTTAGCCAGAGGTTTTCATGAAATGATTTTTTGTGTGACTGCTTGCTTGCCGGGTGCATAGTCCTTTCTGTTGCAGCCCTGTTCTGGGAGACATTGCTTCTAGAATTCCGCTGCGGGCATCTCACCACCCACTCCCCATGCTGGACATGGAAGGAGAAACAAGGTTTGCAGGCCATGCCAGACAGCTAGCTGTTTCCAGGGGACAGTTAAAAATATTTTTTAAGCTCACTTATTGCTCTTTATTAGTGGACTCAGCCCTTTTTCTGAGTAAATACAGTCCTCTGACTCTTAGTCCCAAGATGTCCTCAATAAATCAGGTCAGGTCTGGGAGGAGCTAGAGTTGGACTGCCGAACTTGCAACTTGGCTCGCACTGAGTGGTCAAGAGGCTTCAAAGCTTCTGCATCAGTGTCCTGGACCCGGGAAAGGAGTAGGAGACCAGGTCACGACACATGGTGTGTCCGGGGCGCTTCCCTTCCTCTCACACGAGGCCGTGCTAAACACGGCCTCTGTTACGATGATCAGAGAAGGAAGGCAGAGGGTACCGATTGTAACCTGAAATCATAAAGCAAGTTCTTCCAAGGTTTTCCGCGAGTGGCATAGGAAAGCCAGCTTGCACTCTGCCCCCAGCACTCCTCCAGGGAAGGAAGCCCCTCACAGGGGAGGCCTGCCCCTCACTCCGCTCAGGTTGATTAATGCCGTCTTTCCCCTCCTCCCATCTCTTTCCCCAGGTCTGTTGCGGTTCCTCCCACTTTTCCATAAGCAGAACAAGAACCAAATCAAACGTCTTAACGTGTGTAGAGAGATCACGTTCCGTGAGCAGACACAAAACGGTGGCAGGTTTGGCGAGCACGAACTAGACCAGCTGAAGGGCAGCCGCCACCGTATATCAAACCTCACTTCCGAATGTAAAAGGTTCACTTGCCTTTGGCTTCCTGTTGACTTCCTCCCGACCCAGAAAGCATGGGAAATGTGAAGGGTATGCAAAATGGTTGTTGGTTACTGTTGCTCCCCTGCGCCCCCTGACTCGTCCGTGGCCGCCTGTTTTTCCAGCAAACCACGCTAACTAGCCGACCACAGACTCCACAGTGGGGGAGCGGGGGCAATACCTGGCATGGCGGGCAGTTACATATTATTTTAAAAGTATATATTATTGAATAAAAGGTTTTAAAAGAAATGTATGGAGAGTTTTCAGTATGGAAGGGGCCATGAACGGAGACCTGTGGCCACAGAGGACTGAGACAGAACTGTATTTGTGCCAGATTGTAACCAGAGGAAAGCAGGGAGGCCAGGAAAGCCAGTTTTAAGGACGCTCTTTACAGAGATGCGAAATGTTAAGAGGTACGGAGTGAACTAATGCTGGGAATGGGGCCAATAGTCAAAGTAGACTCAGTGAGCCAGGAAAGTTGGGCCTTGCCTTGAGCACGTCCCTCGGCCAGTGTCCTTCCCCGACCCCCTTCCAAATCAGGCGAGACAGCCAGTGTGGTAGGTGGTAGATAAATGTCACCTCTGATGAACTCAGGAAGATGCCTTGGCACTCTCTTTGCTGTCCCTTTGCTCATGTCTCCACATTTCGTTCCATCTCCCGATCCTGCCCCCCCCCCAAATGTCCCCATACACAGAAATGTCTTGGAGGACAGTTGAGTCCACTGTCCTGAGGCAGGAGGAGGTTCGGGGTCTCGGATCCAAGGGCTGCTTCTGATCCCATTCTGAAGCACCCATAAACTGGAAGGAAAAGTGGCCCACTCAGATGTGAGGGGCTGGGATGTTCGCACTGGTTGTAGTTGTTAAATGGAGAAAACAAAAGATGACCCGTTTCACAAATGAGCCTTTGCCAGCTCCCTCGATCCTCATCTCATCTCCTAGGACAGCGGTGCTAGGGAGGTGGAAGTGGTGGCTGCCCAGCCTTGCCTCTGGCTGCTGGTATGCATCCTCCACTGTCCGTGGAGAGCAAAAGCCATGGGTGGATCGGACACCCAGGCAGCTGGATGAGGCACCAGCTGGATTTCCACAGAGCTGCTTGGTCTGTGTAACATTCCTTCTCTTTGCTGCTTGTTCTGGCCCACTGTGGGAACCCCAGTGTGGACGCTCACGGTTTCTGATGTGATTATGGGGGCAAAGCAAAGAGGCGCTTTCCAGGGCCACCATGGCATCGCAGTGTCCTTTGGACCAGCTTCTGTGGTATCCAAGCAGTTCCTCGGGGTGGGAGCTTCAGGTTGTGTGTACCCCTTGGACACCAAGTGAGGACCTGCGGGCCACCGCCAGGAGGCTTTTCAAAGGCCAGTGGGACACCAAGCAGATGGACTCGGTACTTTCCAGCTCCATCACCAGCCTAGTTTGCTCAAGCTGTCCCTCTCCTGGGCCCTTTTTGACTCAAGGCTCCGCAAATTTCTCTTAACCTCCTGCATCTCTGGGACAGCATCCAAATACCTCATTGTAATGAGCACGTCCTATGGACATGATTAGTGTGTGTGTGTGTGTGTGTGTGTGTGTGTGTGTGTGCGTTTATCTACACAGCCTGTATCTGTTATCTCCATGTTGACCTGCTAGTATTCGAGGTCCTTTCCAAGTGTGGAGGGTCTTGTCCGAACAGATTAACACAGTTGATTGGCTTGGGAGTTCTTTAGATGTTATGTAGAACTTGGAACCATAGTTTCATCCTTCAATTTCCATCCTCAACCAAGGCTCTGTTTAACTTCCCAGTGTGGAAATCTCGTTTTCCAGAAACCTCCACAGCATATCGAATAATCTTGGGTTTTGTGGATGATCACAGTTTGGTGGGCTAATGTTTGGCTGTAGAAAGAAGGGGAAAGGTGTTTTTGCTTAGGTTGTTTTGACTTTGAGAAAGGGACAAGTTGCTGGCTAACCCAAGAACCATCTTGAGCTCATCCCCAATGTACTTGGAGATTCAAAACAAGAGTTCGCAACTTCCAATAGTCCTATTTGTGTTTTGGTTGTTTAATATTTATTACATTTTTCTGATTACCAAAGTAATATATGCTCATGATAAAAAATTCAAATGTTATAGAAAAGCAGATAATGAAAGCCCTCCCACCCCCAACAACCACACACAAAACACTCACACAAAAGCTTTTTCCTCCCTTGGAAGTAACAACTCTTAAATTTGCTGTACATCTTCCCATTTTTTTCCTGTGCATTTGCTAACATTTTAAAATTATAACTGTCATTTTTACAGAAATATAATCAGACTATACATTCTTTTTAGCAACTTGTGTTTTCACTTAGTTGTGAAAATAACCGTGTTAGCATGTGTAGATCTGCCTCGCCCCTTTTCGTGGCTGCATGGCATTCCATTGTGTGACGTACCACAGTTGAAACAATCTATTGGTGATAGACTTTGGGTTGTTTCTAGTTTTTCAGTATTACTACGATGAATAAACTTGCACATGCATTTTTGGACGGTATACATGTGGGATAAAATCTTAAAAAAGAATTACTATGCCATGCGATGTTTTTAGAAAGGGCGTTCTTCTGTGCCTTTCCTCGGTGCAGGCTGAAACCACGATGATTTTAGTCATGGGATTCTTGTGGGGCTCTATCAAGCACTGGGGCATGGTGCCCGTGGTATGTGAGCTTTCCAGAGGACTATGGAAATGTTTGAGACCTCGGGAAAAAAAAATTGTCTCTAACATAGTAAGTTGAAAATAAAAATTAACAAGTGGAATTAAATGTCTTAAGATGTACAATCATGTGAACTTCATTAGTTGTTAAATTCAATATTTGCTTTTAAAAATATGATAATTAGTGAAGAGTCACAATCATAAAATAAATAGTTTCAAAAACAAATTCTAAGGAGTCTTTCAAAAAATTACAGGAAAAAAGTTATCTTAGGCCTGGCGTGGTGGCTCATGCCTGTAATCCCAGCACTCTGGGAGGCCGAGGCGGGTGGATTGTTTGAGCTCAGGAGTTCAAGACCAGCCTGAGCAAGAGCGAGACCCCCGTATCTACTAAAAAAATAGAAAGAAATTAATCGGACAACTAAAAATATATAGAAAAAATTAGCTGGGCATGGTGGCGCATGCCTGTAGTCCCAGCTACTCGGGAGGCTGAGGCAGTAGGATCGCTTGAGCCCAAGAGTTTGAGGTTGCTGTGAGCTAGGCTGACACCACGGCACTCACTCTAGCCAGGGCAACAGAGTGAGACTCTGTCTCAAAAAAAAAAAAGTTATCTTAAATATGAAAAATGGTTGTATTTTAATGTGTTTGAAATGCCATGGGAAAGCCTTCAAAAGTAAGCATGCTGAGGGCCAGCCAATACTCTAAAATAGCTCTGGCCAGGGGGCCTGAGTGATGGAATAGATGAGCAGCCTTTTCAGAATATTATTCTGCATGGTATTAAAATAATGTGCATCTCAGATGCATTGTGCTAAGTAAAGAAGCCAGAGCCAAAGGCTACATACCGAATGATTCCATTTATGTGACATTCTGGAAAAAGCAAAACTGCAGAGATGGAGAACAGACCCATGGTTGCCAGGGGTCAAGGATGACTACAAGGATTAGTATGAGCTGATTCCGGGCGCCGTGGGGGGTCGATGGAATTGTTCTGTGTCCTAAACGTGGTAATGGTTATATGACTTGGTGCCTTTGTTAAAACTGTACGCCAAAAAGTTCATTTTACTGTATGTAAACTTAAAAGTTCATTTTAAAATGTAATGTGCAGGAGGAGCCTAGCAGAGTCCCATTTGGATGTCACTCTCAGATTAGCAGGAGCTTTGTCTGCCCACCACGGACTCTTTTCTGATCATCAGAGCCAGTGGTCTTTGGATGTAACTGCTGGGCTGGGATGCAGCTGTCTTTCATCTGCCAGCAGGGCACTCCAGCCACTTTTCCATCTTTGCTCCCAGCTAAGGGGCACAGCCCTTCACCTCATTGCTATACTCCCCATCCCCGTCCCCATCAGCAAGGAGAGGTGGGGAATAAACTATTTAATACCTTCCAGTGTGTAACAAGTTCCTTGTGTGTCTCAAGGCACGTGCTGTGAGTGAGTTTCTGGGCTTGAACTGCCATGAACAGACACTGTCCATTGGGTGTTAGCATCTGAGCAGGGCTTTTATGCACTGAAAGGGTTGCTTAGTTGCTGGTGTTTTAAATAATATCTTAGTTATTAAAGCTGTACCTTAAAAATCGAATTTGTCATGTGTCTTTAAGATCAATTTACAAATCTTATTATAGCTACAAACTAGTTGATTTTGTATATAAATATGAACACTTTTGCTTAATCCTTGATTGATATTCAATTAATTGAAAAATTAATGAGTTAAACGAAAAACATTGCTTGCACACTTAACCTAGTTTCCTTAGACATTTCAAACTCAGTCACCTATTTAATCTGTTTGATTTGCACAAACACTTCCAATAGCAATTAAGAAAGACCTAAAATCTGATGAAATCTTCCTAAGCATTCAAATACCAACAAACCTAACTCTAAATTCTTAAGTTTAATAAATTAAAATCTTTTAACCGATCATGGTTTACAAGCTTAATTAAATTTTCTTAAGACATTTTTAAATTAAAATCATGGATCCAATTTCAAATTCCTTTAAGCATTTCAAATTAAATTCAAAGTATCAAATCATCTGATATATTAGGTCCTCTTAAATATTTCAAATATCTTAACAATATCACCATAATCAGAAAGTTATTCCTCAGTTTGACAGGGATTACTGAGGTCATGGGTTTGGTTTATTTGCCATAATCTCTGCGTGTTTTGACACTTGCCCCCCCCAAGGTGACACACTCTGCCTCAACTCAGGACACAGGTCAGAGATTCTGGGTCAGGCACAGGATTGGGTACTGCTTCTGTGATGGTTCTACTCAAACTGCAAGTGAACAAGCTAAGCCCCTTTTTATAGTAATGGAATTCTCAAGACCGCCTCATACGTGGCCCCTCTCACAATGCTTTACCTTTTGCACAATGTTTAATTGCCTGATTTGCACCAATTGAACTCCTGCACCCACTGCTTAGATTGCAGCGGCTTTACTGCCTCATTGGACTCTGCTCCCTTTTTATATATTACTTTTGACTACTCCATTCTAACTGTGTCATTGACAGCAGTTTATTAGCAAAGTTTTTCTTGGCATGAGGGGACTTCAAAAATTTCATGGAAGTATGCAACTAAAACATACAAAATAGAAACTTTATTTCTCAACAGAAACTCCATCAAGTTCATGATACTTCTGTAAGTGACAATACCAGCCATTTAGTCCATTCCTAAAGAACTGAGAGTCCTGGGAATTTAATCACGTCGATGCAGTCTCTTTTATATTATTAACTGAAGAAAAATGGGTGGCTTTTACAGATGTTTTGAGAAACTTCAGGGGAAGAAAAAGTAGTCAGAAGGAGCCAAATCAGGACTGTAAGGTGGAGCCCTAATGATTTTCCGTGGAAACTCTCGCAGTGTTGCCCTTGTTTAATGAGAAGAATGAGCAGGAACATTGTCACGGTGGAGGAGGACTCTCTGGCGAAGCTTTCCCAGCTGTTTTTCTGCTAAAGCTGTGGCTAACTGCCTCAAAACACTCTCATAATAAGCAGATGTTATTGTTCTTTGGCCTCCAGAAAGTCAACAAGCAAAATGCTTTGAGCATCTCAAAAAACTCTTGCCATGACCTTTGCTCTTGACCAGTCTGCTCTTGCTTTGACTGGACATGTCCACCTCTTGGTAGCCATTGCTTTGTGCTTTGTCTTCAGAATCGTTCTGCTAAAGCCATGTTTCATCTCCTGTTACAATTCTTCAAAGAAATGCTTCCGGATCTAGATCCCACTTGTTTAAAATTTCCATTGAAAGCTCTGCTCTTGAATGCCGTCAATCTGGGTACAAGAGTTTTGGCACCCATCGAGTGGAAAGTTTGCTCAACTTTAATTTGTCAGCCAGAATGGTGTAAACTGAAACAATTGAGATGTCTGTGGTGTTAGCTTTTGTTTCTGCTGTTAATCACTGGTCCTCTTCAATTAGGACATGAACAAGATTAATTTTATCCTCACAAATTGATGTGGATGGTCTGCCACCGTGGGCTTCACCTTCAACATCATCTCATCCCTTCTTAAAACGAGTTATCCATTTGTAAACTGCTGATTTCCTTGGGACATTGTTAGCACTTTTTGTAAATCATCAATGTTTTCACCATTCTTCCACCCAAGTGTCACCATAAATTTGATTTTTATTCTTGCTTCAATTTTAGCAGAATTCATGTTGCTCTGGTACGGTCTCTTTCCAAACTATTAATAATTTCTTCTTTTTAGTGCCTCAAACTAGATCCTGTTCAGACATGTGATAACAAGTTAATATGCATTTATTTTGGCGCAAAAATATTTTTAAATTCATGCATAGTTTTTTATAATACACATTTTCCATGAACTTTTAGAAGACCTCTTGTATTTTTTTTTTTTTTTTTTGAGACAGAGTCTCACTCTCTTGCCTGGGGCGAGTGCCGTGGCATCAGCCTAGCTCACAGCAACCTCAAACTCCTGGGCTCGAGCAATCCTACTGTCTCAGCCTCCCGAGTAGCTGGGACTACAGGCATGCGCCACCATGCCCGGCTAATTTGTTCTATATATATTTTTAGCTGTCCAATTAATTTTCTTTCTATTTTTGGTAGAGACGGGGTCTCGCTCTTGCTCAGGCTGGTCTCGAACTCCTGAGCTCAGAACGATCCGCCTGCCTCGGCCTCCCAGAGTGCTAGGATTACAGGCGTGAGCCACCACGCCCAGCCACAAGACCTCTTGTATTTTGTCCTTACATACGTCCTGTTAATGAAGGGAAAACAAAATACAAGAACTATAGTGTTTAATGAATATCTCTCTGAGACATCTGTGGTTTCAAGTTAGTTTGCTCTGTATTACTTTTTCTTTTTTTTTTTTTTTGAGACAGAGTCTCATGCTGTTCCCTGGGCTAGAGTGCTGTGGCATCAGCCTAGCTCACAGCAACCTCAAACTCTTGGGCTCAAGTGATCCTTCTGCCTCAGCCTCCCGAGTAGCTGGGACTACAGGCATGCGCCACCATGCCCGGATAATTTTTTCTATGTATTTTTAGTTGTCCGATTAATTTCTTTCTATTTTTAGTAGAGACGGGGTCTTGCTCTTGCTCAGGCTGGTCTTGAACTCCTGAGCTCAAACAATCCGCCTGCACCAGCCTCCCAGCGTGCTAGGATTACAGGCATGAGCCACCGTGCCCAGCCTTGCTCTTTATTACTTTTGAAATGAAGGTAAGTGTCTGAGGTGACCATTTGGCTCTGCATTCACTCATTTGTTCCTTGAGTGCCTACCACAATGATGATACTGTGCTAGGTCCTGAGGATACATGCACAGAAGAAGACAGCTTCAACCCGGAAGGAGTGTGCCAAAATCAAGCCCACAATAGGAGCAAATCCATTAATTTATGTTCTCCAAACCTTTGACCAAATCATCTTTACTGTAGCCAAGGCCATGATCACAATAAATCTTGAACCCCAACATAAAGAAGAACTGAACACAATTCATGCTGCCACTCGCTGAGAATGAGAAGTTAGGAGAAGCAAACGCTTTCATTTCTTCCATTGGAGTGTTGATTGTTCAAGGCGCTTAAGGCCACACACATTCAAGGTGTTATTTTAATTGGGGATATTGCATAGTTAATTAGAGAAAGTTGTGAGAACAACACCATACCAACAAGAGACCACAGAGCTTTTGTGGGCAGGCAAATGGGATAGGCAAGTCCTAATTCCAAGCTAAGGAGGGTCTCCACTGACTGGGTGGGTCTGGAGCAGCTGAGGCCAGGAGAGACAGAGCCCAGGCTGGGCCCTCAGTGGCCAGAAGCCCTAAGTCCATGACCGATTCACTGATTGAACACATACTTACTGCGTACCCACTTAAAAATGCAGGCACTTGGTTTGGGTATCAAGAATACACCTGTAAGCAAGACCAAATTCTTTCTCCTAGAAGCTCAAAATTGGGTAGTGGGAGAGACAGACAATAAATAACTATTTAGACTTCCAAGTCGTGATGAGTGCTATGAAAAAGGATAAAGTAGGCCAGGCATGGTGGTGCACACCTATAGTCCCAGCTACTCGGGAGGCTGAGGCAGGAGGACCACCTGAGCCCAGGAATTTGAGGCTGCAGTGAGCTATGATTGTGCCATTGTACTGCAACCTGGATGATAGAACAAGACCCTGTCTCTTCAAAAAAGAAGAAGAAGAAGAAGGAGGAGGAGGAGGAGGAGAAGAAAAGAATAGGAGGACAAGAGTAGTTAGGATGTAGGGGGTGCTATTTCAGATTGGGTTGTCAAAGAAGTCCTCTCGGGTAAAGTAGTGCAGTGGGCTGAATAGTGTCCCCCCACCAAAATTTATGCCCACCCAGAACTTCAGACTGTGACCTTCTTTGGAAAGAGAGTTTTTGCACATGTGGTTAGGTAAGGATTTCAAGATGATATCATACTGGATTCAAGGTGGACTTGAATCAAGGACTGGTGTCCTTATAAGAAGACACGAGGACCCAGAGACACAGAAGGCGGCCATGGGAAGACGGAGGCAGAGTTTGGAGTGATGCTGCCACAAGCCGAGGAATGCCTAGGGGCCATCAGAAGCCAGGAAGTGGCAAGGAAGGTATTCTTTCCTAGAGCCTTCGGAGGGAGCATGCCCCCGCTAATACCTTGATTTTTGGACTTCCAGCCTCCTGCACTGTGAGGAAAATAAATTGCTGTTATTTAAGCCCCCCAGATTGTGGTAATTTGTTGTGGCATCCCTAGGAAGCTAATACAGGTAGCATCTGAGTGGAGCTCTGAAGGAAGAAAGGGCTGAGCCCGCAAAGCAGGACCAGCCTGGGCAGAGGCAAAGGCAGGGCTGGTGAGAGAGAGGCACACAGCGGCGCCGGAGCATGGGGCTGTGAGAAGGGTGTGGGAGGGAGGGCCAGAGAGGTTTCAGGGAATGAGATGGAGGAGACCAGAGTAAGGATTTGGATTTTATCCTTAGCAATAAAGGTGGTGATATGTTTAGATTGGGGAGGTGTTTTTTCATTTGTGGTGTTGTTTTTGAGACAGGGTCTCACTCTGTTGCCCGGGATAGAGTGCAGTGGTGTGATCATAGCTCACTGCAACCTCAAACTCCTGGGCTCAAGCGATCCTCCTGCCTCAGCCTCCCGAGTAGCTGGGACTACAGGCATGCGCCACCAGGCCTGGCTAATTTGTCTTTTCCTTTCTTTATTTTTTTTTTTGGTAGAGATGGGGTCACCCTCTTGCTGAGGCTGGTCTTGAATTCCTGATCTCAAGTGATCCACCCACCTCAGCCTCCCAGAGTGCTGGGATTACAGACGTGAGCCACTGCCCCTGGCCCTGGGGAGGTGTTTTGAAGGCAGAGCTACAGGATTCATCAATGTGGGCTGTGAGAAAAAGAGGAGCTCAAGATAACTTCAAGGTTTTTGGCCTGAACAAAGAATCAAGTTGGCATTTACTGAAATGGACAAGACTTGGGGTAGAGCAGGTTTCGGAAAGGGTTGTTTGTGGGATATGTGTGTGTGGTGGGGAGAGGGGGATATGAAAGGTAAAATTCTGTTTTGGACATATTAAGATCAAAATGCATATTTTACTGGACCCCCTGGAGCTCGATAGGGCAGTAGGACTGGAGATGGATTTTGAGGACGAGGGTAGGATATTTCTCTAGGTTTTCATCTAGACTTTATTGTTTACTTTTCACCTTCAGACCCACCCACCATCTAGAATTAATTTTGTACATAAGGTAAGAATCAAGCTTCAATTTTTTACAATGTGAATATTCAACTGACTCGGCACCACTTATTAAAAAGACCATCATTTTCCCTACTGAATTTCCAGGGCACCTTTGTCATGAATCATATGGATCAGTTTCTGGATTTTGTTCCATCAGTCTATCTGTTTCTTTGTGACAATACACAAAAGTGTACAATTATTTCTGAATGGTGGGATTATGAATGATTGTCATGTTATTTTTCATAGTTTCCTCAGTGAACCTATATTACATTAATGAGAAAAAGTAAGTTCACAGAAAATAATCAGACGCAACTTTCTGAAGGGGATTGATAACTACCTTCATTTTCTTCTATGATTATTTTATTTGGTTTTCTACTTCTAGACTCAATATTAATAATTTTTTTCCTAGAAAAATAATTTCATATAGATTTCCAAATTGGCAAAGTTGTATGACTTATTCGAATAACCATAATAACTTCTATAGCTATTTCTCTTTCTTAATATTGTCTTTTCTCTCTTTAACTGAACTTTTTCATAAGATGTTTTGAACAATTTAATAACAAGGGATAAATTGTTCGCTGGCCTAAAGTATACAGTCTCCAGAAGTCATCCAAAAATAACATTTTCATATAAAAAGTTTTGACCTTTTTTTTTAAGAGAAATGGATTGATTGAGACAAGGTCTTGCTCTATTGTCCAGGCTGGAGTGCAGAGGCAAGATCATAGCTCACTGCAACCTCAAATGCCTGGGCTCAAGCGATCCTCTCCTGCCTCACCCTCCCAAGTGGCTAGGACTACACATGCACACCTGGCTAATTTTTAAATTTTTTGTAGGGACAGGGGTGTCGCTATGTCGCTCAGGCTGATCTTGAACTCCTGGCCTCAAAAGATCCTCCTGCCTCATCCTCCCAAAGGGGTGGGATTACAGGTGTGAACCACCATGCCCAGCCTAAAGTTCTGACTTTCTACTGCAATAAGATTCATATATTTTCCCCTTGTGTCCAAAATTCTGGCTGGATTAGAGTTGATGTGAGGACTGAATGAATAAATACAGGATAAAGCATTTCATATAGCGCCTGACACATAGTAAATGCTCAATTTACTGCTGTAATGGATAAAAACTGATACAATGATGATGTCAGCTGCAAGCTCCTTTCTGTCAGCCATAAAAACCCAACACAGGCCTAGGCACACAATACATACAGTATTTCCGTAGATACCCAGTGACTGATGGATGTCTCCAGCATTTAGGATTTCCACACTTGAAAATACAGCTTATTTTATGTCTTTTCCAAAGTGTTCTAGGTATTGATTTTTTAAAAATCAGCTGTTGGTTCAACTCAACCAACTCAACTTTATTTTGCTTAATTTTATTAATTTCTGCTTTTATATTAATGTTTAGGCTTTCTTGTTTTCCAATCAATGCACTGAAAGTGATAAATTTTCCTCATGGTATTGCTTTGACTGCATCCCACAAGTTAAGATACCTAATGTATTCATAGTGACCCTACGTTAAAGGCAGTGATGTATATAAGGCGCTTAACACAATTAGTGCTCAATACTGGTTAATTTGCTATAACCTTATCCTGTATTTGGCCAACAAGCATTTATTTGGCATTCGCAGGATACCAGGTGAAGTACTTCTCCAGTAAAGCCGCTTTCCAGGGCGCTCCCCTGTTCTTTAGCCCTCCTAATTCCTCCTGGCGCTCCAGGGGGCGGGGCCTGGTCTTCACTACCCCTCACCTCACCCCCTCCCCGTTTCCATGACACCACGTAGGCGCTAGGACCTTGTGTTTAATCCCTCTGTCTCCTTCCGCTGTCTAAAAGCAGCCCTGGGACGATAAAAAAATTAGTTCCTTGGCAACAGAGATCTTTTCACCAGGCGGCAGAACTAAAGGCGGGGTTTGCGAGCGGAAAGAACCGGAAGTCCGTGATCCTTGTGGCGGGATTGGGCCCCGCGCTCTCGGGGGGCGGGCTCGTGTGGGCGGATGGATTCATTTTAAGCAGCCGGCGGCCCTCCGCCTCCATTTAAGGCGGGGAGAGCGGCGCGGGCGACAGTTGCTGTGGTTTCCGTCCTGAGGTGTCTTTCTTGGAGCTCAACTTGGCGGACGTAGCCTTCTCGCATCCACGTCCCGCCGTGAGGGCTACAGATCGGGAGGTCAGGAGCTCAGCTACCCTTCTTCGGGCCAAGACCGGCCCCGTGCTTTGCCTTCGCCACTCAGTGCTCGTATCTACTCTGGGGCCTAGGTCGGCTCCGGGGCGGCTGAGGAGAAGGCCGCTGGCGAGATGTTCAAAAACACTTTCCAGAGCGGCTTCCTCTCCATCCTCTACAGCATCGGCAGCAAACCCCTGCAAATCTGGGACAAAAAGGTCGGGCTGGGGTCGGCGGCGGGGCGGGGTGCAGGCGCCGCGCGTCCTCCTGGTCCGGGGGCTGGGGACGGGGATTAGCTGTGTCGATTTGCGGCCTGGGAGAGGCTGGGAGGCCGCTGCTGTTCCTTGTCCCGAGCGTGGCGGGACTGAGGCGCGGCGGGGCGGCGTGTAAGCGGCGGGCGGGGGGCAGGGGCTGCATGTGGGGTGGGCGTGGCTGAGGTGTTCGTGTCCTGCGGCTGAGGTGTGGTTAGTACCCGGTCCCTCGCGACAGACTTGGTCAGTCAGTTCTTTTGAGCCACCACAGTGGGGTTGATAGTGCTCATCTCGTAGCATGAAACGCATAAACTTAGGGAGTTTCGGAGACGTACAGATGAAAGGAACTGCTGTTCACAGATTCCACAAACACTTACTGATACCCAGTTTTGTGCCAGGCACTGTGCAGGGCGCTGGACACAGAACCTTTGTTCAGGCACCCTCATAGAGGCAAAGCCAGAAAGGCTCCAGCCAAGCCAACGATGTTCGGGTTTCATTCATTCGCTCCTTTCCTCCCACTGATCCCGAATAAGCCACAATTCGGCCTTTGGCACCTGCTCCACACACTCTGTGACTTGGAGTCTGGTACTCTGCCTTCGGTGCCTGATTTCTCCATCGGGACAACTGCAGAATGGTGACAATCAAAGTCTTGTCTGGCTCCATAATGTCAGAACCCAGTACAAACTTCATTACCTTTATTCAGACATCCACTAGATGGTACTGTCACTGAGGCCAGGAGATGAGGACCCTGTCTGTCTCCTTTTTGGAGATGTTATGTAACCTCTAACTGTCTATGAGTTGGTCTGCATTTTATCACTTTGGTATTTTGTTCCTCATGCAAATTCCCGGGCAGTCAGCGGTACCGATTTTTGAATATAAGTTAAGGTAGGCACTCGAACGTGGAAGACAGGTGACATAAGGAATGTCCTTGGTTGTGCCCTCCTTAGGGGGGAATGGAGAGAAATGGCATGCTGAATGGTGTTTTCATAGAGATGCATGTGGAGTAATCGAAGCAGAATTTATTGGTAATGAAGCCAAGAATTTTGGATTTCATCTCAGAACAACTCTGTCTTCCCTCATCCACAGATGGGAGCTTTGGGCCACACAGAGGTTGGGAGAGAACTTCTGCCTGTCAACACTAGGAAATTCTACATTCTGAGGGTGTGTTCCACACTTTGACGGTGGTGTGTTCATAGTGTCATTTTCAGAAGACAGTGGAAAGATCTGAATGTAATGAAGTTGGGCCTTTGTGTATGTGAAAAATCTGACCATCTCTTTCAGCCAAGAGTATTATTAATTCTAGTGCTCAGTTCTAATACATAGGAAAGCAGTTCCTTACATTTTTTCCTACCTCACTGAGGTTTTCAGTTACTTGGTGTTCACAGTGGAATCAAGCATTGCAAATTCTGACATTGCACCTCTGGGCGCGTATGTCTGAGAACTTTGTAAGGATTTTGTCTTCCCAGCTGTGGCTTGACTCTGTTACGGGCTGTCAGAAGACATGGAGAGAGTGGCCTTGTGTGCCAGTGGAACTTGGAAACTGAATTGTGACAAAAGTGTCAATATAAGGCAATTGAAATAGAGACTGCGACTTGACCTAGGAGAGAGGTTTTCAGAGCAAGTCGGAGAACTTACTAACAGTAAAAGAATTCCAGTGGTAGGGAGGCCTCAGAATTTCCAGTATGAAACTTTTATCAGTTTTCCATTTTAACCCTTCCAGGCTTGATCTTAAGTGGTGCATTTTATTTTTCAAATGCAGCTTTTTGACTAGTCAACATGTTTACACACAGAATATAAAAGCAAAGTAACCATGGTGCGCTGTGTCCCTTAACAGTGCCACTAGAGGTCGGATGGCACCCTAATGACATAAACATGTGTGAAAACATTGTTAAATTGATTGGCAGAGTTACATGAAGTAAATTAAACACGTTTTGTCAAAGAAAGCCTGTAGAACACTCATTTCAAGCAAAATTCTCACAATGGTAGAAGTTAATTGTATGTTTCTAAGTCCTATTTAGACTAGATTGGAAAGAGTTTAGGAGAGAGTTTGTTTTTCCCCTGGGGCAAGGGAAGGAGAGGGAGGAAAAGGGAAAGTTTGGGGCCACATCCGTAGGCTTTGTTGTGTGTGTACTTTTTCTCAGCTATATTATAAAGTCCTCAGAAAGTGTTGGGAATCCAAGCCAGTTGGGGAAACACTGGGAATTGACACACTTACCAGAGATTTATTGAGCCAACAGCTAAGTGACAGGCATTGTGTAGACCTGGGAAGATAAAGAAGACATTTTTCCTGCTCCCAGAGAATAAAGCAGAGTTGTAGTAAGGGCAAAGTTTGGGGGGAGGGAAGGACTGGCCCTGACCTTTACCAGTAGGTACATAGTCACTGTGGTGCCTATTTTTAGTTATTTTGATTTCACAAAACTTTACTGTTCTCCTTCTTGAGTTTATAGAGAGGGAATTTCTATTTGGTTTCTATGAAGAATCTTGAAAATTAGGTTTGACTTCTTTTTAGGCTTTTGTCTATGAATGTGAGAAGTGAATTTTCAGACTTCATTTTTGTGGGTATGGTCTGCTCACAAATGTTTGTAACCCCTGCAGTTTATCCCTCATTCTTTGAAGTTCATTGCCCCTCTCCTCATCTCATTCTTCAAATCTCAACTTAAACATTATTTTTTTTGGGAACTTAAGTCTCATGTGTGCTCCTGGGGCTGTCTATATCACACTGTATGGCAGTTTTCTATTGTGTATTCCCACTAACTGTATGTTCCTTAAGGGGCAAAATGGTGTCTTACTATTTGAAACCCTAGTGCTAGGGTGTGTGATCAGACACCTTGGATTTGCATCCTGGCTGTGCTCAGTTCTAATTGTGTGACCTTGGGCAAGTACTTAACAACTCAGTTTTCTCATTGATTTCTCATGGTTATAAAGAAATGAAGATATATAAAAAATGCTTAGCAACATGAGGTATGGCATATACAGTCATGGGTCATATAACGAAGTTTTGGTCAACGACAGACTGCATATATGACAACGGTTCCATAATATTATAATGGAACTGAAAAATTCCTGTTGCCTAGTGACATCAGAGCCATCTTAACATCATAACGCAACGCATTACTCGTGTGTTTGGGAGTAGGTGTAAACAAATCCAGTGCACTGTCAGTCATATAGCACATACATTTTTGTACCATACATAATACTTCGTAATGAACAACTGTGTTACTGCTTTATGTATTTACTATACCATACTTTTTATCATTATTTTTATCATAAGTATCCTACTTATTTAAAAAAAGTTTCTCTTAGGTTATTAAGTATGAAATGTTCAGTTTTCTTAAGGACTAAGTTTGACAGCTGATATCTCTGATATTTCACTTTGACACTTCCTGTTTTATTTTTATTGTGAAGATATACCCTCATTCTTTCAAACACACTGTTTGGCTTATGATTATCTTTCAGATTTTTTTAGAGCAATTTTTGTGAAACCACGGATAAGTCAAAAATTTGTGTTATTTTCAAATATGAGTTCTGTCATGAAACCAGTGCAGCGCAGACAGATTGAAATATCAACAAAGTGTCTGGGAAGGATGTAGCTAATGAACACACAGTACGTTGATGGTTTAAGAAGTTCCATTCTGGTGATTTTAATCTTGAAAATGAGCCATGTGGGCAACCTGAGACCAAGGTAGAGAATGACGAGCTGAAAGCTGTAGTGGAAGCGAATCTATCCCAACCTATGCGTGAATTAGCAGCAAGGTTTGACATTACTATTCCAGCAATATTGGACCATTTGAAACAAATTGGCAAGGTAAAGAAGCTAGGTAGATGGATTCTGTGTGACTTAAACAAGTGTCAGAAGAGAAATCATCTCGTAGCTTGCCTTTCTTTGCTGTCACAACATAAAGGCAAACCATTTCTACATTGTGTTGCTACATGTGCTGAAAAATGGATTCTTTTTGACAATTGCACAGTTCAGCACAACAGTTAGATAAAGATGAAGTGCTGAAACACAGTCTGAAACCAACTAATCATCAAAAAAAGCTAATGGTGTCTGGTGGTCCAGCACTGATACTATCCACTACAGATTCCTGAAACCTGGTCAATCGATTACAGCAGATGTCTGCTGCAACTAGTTGGATGAAATGATGGGTTGCTTGCCATTAAGCAGCTGAAATTGGTCAATAGAGACAGGCCAATCCTCCTGTAAGACAACACTCAACCACATGTCACATGAACAATGCTGCTTAAACTATAGAGGTCACCAGACCTTGTACCAACTGACTACCATTTCTTCCAGGCTTTGGGCCACTTCTTGCAAGGAGAAATATTCAGTTCTCAACAAGCTGTGGAAAACACCTTTCGTGATTTCATGGCCACCTGCTCTCCAGGCTTCTTCACTGCTGGCATAAACAAGCTACTGTTAAGATGGCAAAACTATGTCAATAGTTTAAGCACATACTTTGATTAATTGTACTGCTTCTTGGGATATAATAAACTTTTGATTTGAAATCAGACATTTCATATTTAATAACCTAATAAAACAGCCTTAGGCAGGTCCTTCAGGATGTATTCCAGAAGATGGCATTGTTATCATAGGACGTGACAACTCCATCAGTGTTATTGCCCCGAAGACCTTCCAGTGGGACAAGATAGGGAGGTGGAAGACAGTGATATTGTTGATTCTGACACTCTGTAAACCTAGGCTAATGTGTGTGTTTGTGTTATAGTTTTTAACAAAAACGTTTAAAAAATTTTTTAAAAAAGTGTTTTTTAAATAGAAAAAAGGCTTTATAAGGATATAAAGAAAGAAAATATTTTTGTACAGCTATACAATGTGTTTGTGTTTTGTTTTTTGGGTTTTTTTTGTTTCTTTTTGAGACAGAGTCTCACTCTGTCACCCTGGGTACAGTGCAGTGCCATCATCATAGCTCACTGCAACCTCATATTCCTGGGCTCAAACTATTCTCCTGCCTCAGCCTCCTGAGTAGCTGCGACTATAGGTAGAAGCCACCACATCCAGCTAATTTTTTCTGTTTTTGGTAGAGACAGGGTCTCACTCTTGCTCAGGCTGATCTTGAACTCCTGAGCTCAAGTGATCCTCCCACCTTGGCCTCCCAGAGTGCTAGGGTTATAGGTGTGAACCACTGTGCCAGGCAGTTTTTGTGTTTTAAGCTAAGTGTTAACTACAAGAGTCAAAAAGTAAAAAAAAATTAAAAATATATAAAGTAAAAAAGTTACAGTAATCTAAGGTTAACTTATTTAAGAAAGAAAAAAATTTTAAATAAATTTAGTGTAGCCTAAGTACACAGTGTTTATAAAGCCTACAGCAGTATGCAGTAATGTCCTAGACCTACACAATTCACTCACCACTCACCCAGAGCAACTTTTAGTCCTGCAAACTCCATTCATGTGTATTATACATGTGTCTTATACAGGTGTACCATTTTTTCTTTCATGCCATATTTTTACTGCACTTTTTCTGTGTTTAGATATCTTTAGATACACAAATACTTAACCATTGTGTTACATTTGCCGACAGTATTCAGTACAGTAATTTCATGTACAGGTTTGCAGTCTAGGGGCAATGGGCTATACCATATAGCCTAGGTATGCAGTAGGTTATACCATCAAAGTTTGTGTAAGTAGTCACTGTGATGTTTGCATAATAATCATTTCTCAGGACATATCCCCATCATTAAACAATGTGTGACTGCAGTTAGTACTGAATAAGTTATGGCATGTAGTATTAAATATGGCAGGGAACTGAGGGATTTGCTCAAGACTAAAATAAAAAATTTATAACTGAGCCCAGCATTCAGATGTCTAAGAATAGGAAGTATAGTAAAACCATACTTCAGAAATTGTATAATTTAGTCATTGAACCATGGCTCTCCCAGTCCAAAGCCCTTAACATGGCTCTAAGGCCACACAGCCCACGATCTAGCGCTTGCTTAACTAGTTCTCCAGGCTCACCTCACCAGGTTCCCCCTCTTAGCAGTAGCCTCTTACTGAATTGAAAGAAGTCCTGTTCTCTCTCACCTTCAAGCTTTTGCACTTCTGGTCCCTCTGCTGGGTCCCACCCCTCAGCCCCCATTTCTCTACCTCTTCATTAGTCTCCAGGACACAGTTCAAAGGCACTTTCTCAGGGAGACTTTCCTTGACTTTCCAGGCTAAATTAATTTATATTTATTCATAAAACCTCTACTTCTCATCACACTTAAAATTAGCCCTTGCTCTGTTGCCTAGGCTGGAGTGCAATGGTGCAATCATAGCTCACTGCAACCCTGAAGTCCTGGGCTCAAGTAATCCTCCTGCCACAGCCTCCCAAAGCCCTAGGATTACAGGTGTGCACTGCCGTGCCTGGCCTCCTTGAAATGAACTGCTTAAGGTTTGTGTTCCTGGCTACACTAAGTTTCCTGATAGAGATCTTTGTAAATTTTTAAACCAAGAGCTTAGAAGAAATTAGGTGTTTCTTTATAATATTCTCATAACTTCTGGGACCAGCAAATCTTATATTTATTAAAGGACTCTAACGTTTAATGTAAACATTGTCGTTTGTAAGGAAAGTACCAGGAGGTTCTATTCCCACTTACGCCTGCGTAAAACATTGTATAATATTCAGTCTTCAGTGGCAATATCCTAAAAGTCCACAAGATGACAATATTAATTCACGAAAGCTTCTTTGTATTTCTTGCGTCTTACCTTGTCTTTCTCTCAGCTGCTGCTGTTTCTCCCCTATTCCCAAACTAAGTGTTAGAACCAGAGTCTGTTGTTATTGCTGGGTAGTGTTATTCCCATTGCCTGTGCCTACTTTTAAAAATGAACACAGTCCCTCTTTAGAAAAAAAGCTTATACCCTAGCTTTTATTAATAGTTAGCAAGCCTTGTTGATACATGTTAAATTGATGCAATTTCCAGTAGTAGAATTGAGTGTATTTGGAAATAAAAGTAGTAAAACTTTTTTATTTTCCTTCCCAGGGTCAGTCAGATGAGGTACTTCATTATTCTGAGTAATAGTTTTTACTGTAATTGGACTAGGGCATGGGTTTTAGTTATACTTGCCTTTTCAATGCACTGATAGGAGAACACTGGTTAGCGATGCACGTAATTGTCCTCATGTTCACTAAGGGGTGGTGTGTATATGCCCAGAGTTGCTTGTCTGCTGTCTGGATAGTCCCTGTGAAGTACAGCAAAGGGAGAGAAGCCTTCGGTCCTTTGGAGCCTGCAAGGCCCAGGTGTTGTCTGTTGAGTCAGAGCTATGCCCAGTTCTCCCCACAGAGGTCTCCCTCTGCCTAATTTCTGACTTGGAGCTGGGCCCCAAACCCAGGGCAGGAACTTTCCTACTGAACTGGACAGCTCTAATGGCTTAATGTAAATTGGAACATGTGTCATTAAGATTAGGATGCCAGATGGCTGAGGGTTCAGCTGCCTGCCAGGGTAAGGGGGTGGAGCCAGAAAAATGAAAGTGGGGGGAGGGGAAGGGAATGGATACAACTCCTGTTATTTTTAAATCACTCACAGAAATATATAGCATCAGCCGGCTTCCTCCCTATCCCAGTAGTATTTTTTTCCTCTCAGCTTAATCTTCCTCCCTGGGGCTTACACTGGGAGAAAAATATCAGTGTTCTTTATTAGTTGCCCCAGCAACCATGGAAAGCCTGGGAGAGTGATTGTAAGGCGAGCTTGAAGGTTCAGTCCCTTCGTGGTGTCTGCAGAGGCTGAGAACCATTCTGATCTGTAATTGCCCGTAACCTGGGTTCTGAAGCTGCATGAGTACCTCCAACTCATGGGCAGGGGAATGGGGAATTCATGAAATTAAAAAAATATGAGATTGGCTTTAATTTTTTTTTTTTTTTGAGGAATAAAACACTCGTAGGCCGTACTTTGATAATGAATGGGACTGCGTCGTGAATGAAAAGAATTAACAAGTCAAAAACAGGTCTTTCTGATTTAGAGGGATGTAAAATAAAACATGCTTCCACCGTGAGCAATAAATGAATGTTGACCAGTTCATTTTATCTTCATCCGAAAGCCAGGCCTGCCCAGTGACCTTTGAGCTGGAAGAAGCTAAGGGGAGGAAGTTGAGGCTTTCTGAGGACATGTATCTTATTGTATGTGTTTGCCAGAAGCTGGTGTGAGGAGAGGGGGTTGCTTCCTGGAAGACCTTTGTAATTTAAGGCAGTGATAGCGAGATTGCCAGGGTAGTTGGGAGGCCTTGCCCCAAATTGCTGACCGCCACTTTCCCCATTGATCCTAGTTTTAAAGCCCAGAGAAGAGGCTTTGGGAAGGTTCCTACCATCTAATGCTCATGTCTTTGATTAATTGCCCCCTATCCTAGTCTTTTTTTTTTCTTTTTTCCGGTGAGTTTGTATTTGCAGCCCTTTGAACTTATAAAGCAGAAAAATCATAATTTATTAGCAAATCAACTTAATTTGATTTCCATTTTCTGGAAACACTGGGGATGATACTAGTGTTTTTCTTTGGGCTCTGAACTTTATCTTTGGAAAAAGTTCTGTTTAGTTTGTCTTACCACCAGCCAGGTTTAAACTCTAGAGAGATTGATGGGTACTCCTTGAAAAAAGCTGCCTGAACCCTCCGAGTTCTCTTGTGAGACACATCAATTTATTTTGTAAGAGTTAAATTTGTGAGTGTGGTTGTTATCTAGTAATGCTGAAAGGGAAAGGAATCCCTTTAGGAAGTTATCAAAAGTCCAACTAAAAGTTAGCTTGCCTCTGGGGCAGAAGCGTAGGAATACTACTGAGTCTGTTCTGGCTTCCAGTTTTGGCTTCTGCGGCAGTGTAAGGCTTTGTTTTCTTTTGTAAAGACCTGAATAGGTCAGAAGCTGGAGCGCTCCAGTGAAGTCATCTGCTATAAACTTTGAGATGGGCAGAAGGCAGATTCCCTAACGTTTCCTCCCTGTGAGATCTGGCTGATCTTTCTGGAGCTGAGGAGGACTCTTGTTGACTCTGGCCTGAGAGACCTTGGGAGATGTAAGATTTGAGGCCATGGTTTAAAACAATGTTGGCTAAACAGCAACATGTTGCTTTTTAGCAATAGTAGCCTTCAGGCCCTAATTACTTCTTAATCTTTTCAATTTAACCGTCTATTTGATCTTTATAGTATGTTCCTTTTTAAGAAAGAATGGTTATGTTATTGAATAATTAGTGGTGTGTTATAAAAGTAGTGTTTACATCTCGTTGGCATACTGCCAGCTCTCATCAGTGGGGATGCTTGCATTATTTGGGAATAATTTCTTGATTAATTCCTTCTTCACCAACAAGTCTGCCTGATTTTCCACAGAAAATATAGGAGGAATATCCCAACTTTGGTTGGGAGCATCTAGATGGAGAACGAGGTGGGCAGTGTTGGCATGTTCCACACACACCCAAGCCTTTGTGCTCTTAATCTCCCTTGGAAAGAGGCCCAGAATTCAAAGCAGGAGGGCAGTAAACATTGCGAGCTTTGTTTCAGTGTGACGTTTGTGTCTCGAGAACCCAAGAAATGCTACATTGGCAGAGGCTGGGGTCCTGTCTAGCCCCGCATTCTGTCTCTGACAATGGGCACCAAAGGATGTTTTATGGGAAAGCATTCTTCATACTGGCAGCCTCATGGGCTTTGTGATGTATCTCTGCCTTCCTATAATAGTCCATGGTGGATATGTTATCCAGGAACTTTTTAAAAACCCTCCTTGAACCTATGCATATGTGCCAACTCTTAGGGTGACAAATTCCAGAAGTCAGCAAATATTTGAATGCTTAGTTTATGCCTAGCAAGTACTAAGCATTGTAGAAGACAGAAGTGATGCTTAATAACTGATCTGTATTCTTGCTTGAGCTTATACTGTTTTAAGGAGACAAGACTTAGTTGTAGTTGTAGAAGAGGGTGGGCAGTGATATCAGATGTCATCTGGAGAAACACCAGGCACACCACAAGTAGATCGAACTCACAGTAACAGAGTTTGCAGAGAGAAATGTCTAAAAACAGAATGTCATATAATTAATAATGTGCGTTGAAAAATACAACTATCAGACCCAACACTGTTATCTATGTGCACATCAATGGAAAGCCAAATTGTAATCAGAAGGCTGATTAGTGAACAAGGAGAGCTTTAGTCATTGTGATTGCATCATTGAATATGACAGCCCAAAGCAGCCGTTTTCACAATACCTAGGAAAAGACCATGTGTTTGTCTTTCTGATATATCTCGTGCTAAACCTAGTTGAACTTTTTCATGTGCTAATACATTCAGCCCTAACATCCTGCCCTGTTTGCCAAGTGCCTTTGCATATCTCTGCTCTGTCCATATTAGGTAGTTAACAGTTTAATGCTTAAAGATAATTGTTATTTCCTAAATATTTTGAGAGGAGGAATCTATATTAAATATTGATTCCTCCGCATCATGTACCTCCTACATATGCAGCAAACAATACAAAACAGTGTAGGATGAAGTGCTAAATGATGTATTCTAAACAACATGAGCCAGAAAAACAAATCAGAGAAAAGAGAGGTCAATGTGGGCTGAAAATGCTGAAAATGCTGTGTGTGACACAGATGGGACTTGAATTCATATTTGAAAAAGTAGAAAATTAGGGAAAAGAAGATAAGGAAACATGAAGTAGGAGTAAACTCAGGGGAGGAATGTTTTCACCATTTGGTTGCCACCCTCCTTCTCAATGGCACTCAGCTTTGACCTTTCTGACCAAAGAAATATGAGACAGTATGGGGCAGTGGAAAGCCTGGTAAATCCTGAGTCTCCTACTTAGGGTCTGTCATTCGTAGTTGCTGGGCGCCAATGTCCACATTTGTAAAATGGAAATAGCACCCCCTACCTTGTTGTTTCTGTTGTTGTGAGGATTAAGTGAGAGAATATATATAAACATTCCTGGTGCATAGTAAGGACTCAGTAAATATTGGCTGAATTTAAATTGAGTAGATTTCTTTGGGAAGAAATTTATCCTGATTTACAGATTGCCAAATTACCTGCCATTGTAGGTAGTTTGATGGTGGTTGATGGATCCTGTGTGGAGGTAATAGCATGGCTTCCTTACATGTAAACTTTGGCATATAGTGTCACAGACTTCTATGTTGTGCCCCTTGGGCTACTGCGGTTTTTCTTTTTTTTTTTTATTTCAGCATATTATGAGGGTACAGATGTGGTTTTTCTTAAATGGTCCTATGCAGCTTTCAAAATCTTTACAATGTTGTTGCCAAATATTTCAGCACCAATATAATTTTCTTCCTTGTAGGTGCGGAATGGCCACATCAAAAGAATCACTGATAACGACATCCAGTCCCTGGTGCTAGAGATCGAAGGGACAAATGTCAGGTAGGTTGCCAATTCTGTTCTCCCAGAGACATCATACACCAGGAAGGCAGTATATCATAAAAGTTAATAGCACAAACTGCCAAGTCAGACTGCCTGAGTGAATCCAACTCTGCTACGTGGAGCTTATGTTATTTAATCCCCCAGGCCTTAATATCCTCATTTGTAAAATGGGGAGAATAATAGTGTATTTTCCTTACAGGGTTATTGTGAGGATTAAATAAGTGAGTGTGTATAAAACACTTAGAACAATGCTTAGCTCATAGTAAGCACTATGTATTAGCCATGTTATTACTGTTTAACCAAAGTGTGTGTTGGGAGTTGTGGGTGGGGTTGTACTGATTGTCCAGTGGGTGGCCAGTGTGGTTTTCAGTGCCACAGTGGTCTTAGTTTTGGTTTTCTAAAATTTGATGATACTCTTGGACCAGAATTGAAGTCTTCTCTCACTGGAAGAACTTCTAAGATCCACTGGTCTGGCTCTATTTTTCAGATGTTTTATTGTTGTTAAGCTTTTGTTTCTGAGTCCAGCATTTTTTAAAGCATCAGCTGACTCAAGGGTTGAAAGACTCATTGGATTACATATCCGAATCTTTTAGATCTGCTTTCCAGTTTATCCTCTTGGACCATGTGTTATTGTTGTACATAATACCACAAAGGAAAAAAGACAAGTAGTATGTTTATTGGTATTTCCTCTCTCTACAGTACCACATATATCACATGTCCTGCAGACCCTAAGAAGACACTGGGAATTAAACTTCCTTTCCTTGTCATGATTATCAAAAACCTGAAGAAATATTTTACCTTCGAAGTACAGGTAAGTATGTGCACATAACTGTGTCCACTCTTGGCCATACCAAAGAGATAGCTTTCAACTCACAGGAAAAGGTAGCCCTACAAAAGCATCTTTATCCTTATGTATGTATTCTTTTCTGCCTCTACTATGCACTCGATGCAGTCCTTGTTACTACGACATAAATTTGATGTTAGTAATCAAAATTTAATGGCAGATTTTTAAGAAACAAGCACCTAGAAAAATCTAATAAATAGCTGCAAGATTTCAAAGCTTAAGGGTTAGCATAGTGTCCATTTGGGGAGTAATTATTTAATATTGGGTCACTGTTCACTATTTTAGTATTTTTGATTTTTCAAAGGGAAGAATGTTTATGAAATCATTCTATGGCCTGAGAGCCTGCCGGGTGTGTCATATGTCATAACAACTGGTGTTGCCTTGGCAACAAACAAGATAAACTTGCTACTTCCGGGCCATCTGCATCCAGTGTATGACCTGTATCTGTCTGTTTATTCTTCCCTGGGTCTCAGCCTTGGGAAACTCGGCTATGGGAGTTCAGGCCCTTGTCCTAACAAGGTTGTCTGCTGCTTCCAAGATGGAGTTAATGCTATTTTTCTTCTCTATATTTCACAGGTACTAGATGACAAGAATGTGCGTCGACGATTTCGGGCAAGTAACTACCAGAGCACTACCCGGGTGAAACCCTTCATCTGTACCATGCCCATGCGGCTGGATGATGGCTGGAACCAAATTCAGTTCAACTTATCAGACTTCACCCGGCGAGCTTACGGCACAAATTACATTGAGACCCTAAGAGTGCAGGTATCACTCCTTTTCCAAATGGAGCCCAGAATTGGGGGTGTAGGGGGTATCCGCTATCTGATACTGGCTTGTGGCCCATATAGCAGAATAGTAGGGGGTTCTGAGCAAAGTTCCCAAGTCACTGTCCAGGGAGCTTTGGCTTCAGAAAGGTCCAGGAAATATTCAGGAGTCTGCTCAGATATAGTGGGTGAATACAGTAAGCAAAATCTCCCTCTTGATAGAATCCACCCCTAAGCCAAACCAAGGAGATCTCAAAAGAGAATAAACTTTTACAGTACCATGAGAAGGCCTGTAGACAAATCAGGAAAAGAGGGAAATCAGGCATGTTTTAGCCTCTCAGAATAAGCCTTGCATCCACAGATCCATGCAAACTGTCGCATCCGACGGGTTTACTTCTCAGACAGACTTTACTCAGAAGACGAACTGCCAGCGGAGTTCAAACTGTATCTCCCAGTTCAGAACAAGGCAAAGGTAAGCCGGCCTTCCCCAGAGGAAGGCCAGACAGTGAGCTGGCGGGGGATTGCGCTTCTGCAAAGTGCTCTAGTCTAAGAGTTCAGCTACAGAGGCTCTCTGCGTTGACACTTTGGGGCACCTTAATGTCATAAGATCTTAAGTTTTCTTCCACCATCAGCACTGAATCAGGAATGATCCTGTGAAATGTTCTGTTATTGCTGTCTCCACCTTCACAAGGTGATCCTGCCCTTCCTCAGGAGCATCTGGCTGCTTCCTGCTCACAAAACTTTTTCAAAGAATATTCTCCATCTGAACCTCTTTATCAGCCCCAAATTATCACCTGATAGGTCCCCTCTAACACAATAGTGAGTGCCTCCATGCCTGCCTGCTGCGGACATGTATGCATTCCCCACAGCCTAGTGTCCACTCAAGTGTCACCAGAGGTAGGGGGCTGGTGGCACTGACCATTTATTTTCTAATAACTTAAACTGATGCCTCTTTTCTGTTTTTTTGTTTTTTTTCCCCCCCTTCCAGCAATAACTGGAATACAACTCAAGGGATAGACCCTGGATGTGACTCTTAGTTTAAAAAGGAAACTCTCTGGAGGACAATGCAAAAGCATATTTATATTAGTTCACTGTGCTATAGTTCTTTTATTTACTATTTGGTGTCCTGTGTCGACACCAGAGACCATGCCATATCTCTGCAGTTGCATTGTAAATACAGCGGGGGATAAGCAGTCCTGTGAGTGATAAGTGAATGCCGGAGTTTATCCTGCTGCCTGCCCCAGAGTGTGGGGAGATAGATTTACCATGAACTTAACAGAATTAAAGATGTCCTGTAAGGCAATTTCAGACCAATATTTCTTCCGATGGTTTATTCTTTGTTTTATATATTATCTAAATATATGTATATGCTGTGTAATACTCATAATCTGGAAATGAATAAAATGTTATATTCTTGGTTTGTAAATTTGTTCCTAGCTTGTCTTTTTTAATGGTTTTGGTTCCTGTGATATGAAAATAGCATACATTTCATGCTGTGACATATCTTGCATCGAGCATTTAAAGAATAAGACTAGCTGGGCACTTGGCTCATGCCTGTGCCCAACACTTTGCCCAACACTTTGAGAGGCCAAGGTGGAAGGATCACTTGAAGCCAGGAGTTCAACACCAGCCTGGGCAACATAGCAAGACTCCATTTCTAGAAAAATAAAAAAATTAGCCAGATGTCATAGTGCATACCTGTAGTCCCAGCTACTTGGAAGGCTGAGATGGGAGGATCACTTGAGTCCAGGAGTTTGAGGTTACAATGATCTATGATCATGCTACTGCACTCCAGCCAGGGCAACAGAGCAAGACCCTCTTAAAAAAAGAACAAGACCTATACAGTTGACCCCTGAACAATGTGGGTTTGAACTATATAGGTTCACTTATATGCAGATTTTCTCCTGCCTCTGCCACCCCTGAGATAGCAAGAGCAACCACTCCTCCTCTTCAGCCTACTCAGTGTGGAGACGATGAGGATAAAGACCTTTATGATGATCCACTTCCACTTAATGAATAGTAAATACATTTCTCTCATCTGTGATTTCTTATTACCATTTTCTTTTCTCTAGCTTACTTTATTGTAAGAATATAGTATATAATATATATAACATACAAAATGTCTTAATCGACTGTGTTATCAGTAAAGCTTCTGGTCAACAATAGGTTATCAGTAGTTAAGTTTTGGGGGAGTCAAAAGTTCTTTACAGATTTTGACTGCACAGGAGTTTGGCGCCCCTAACCCATGTGTTGTTCAAGGGTCAACTGTTTATACTGATTTGGAACAACTTTCAAGATAAACTAAATGGAAAAAAAAAATAGTATATCATTAGTAGAATCATCTTGCCAGGTAGGGGCTGGGTCCTAAATTGACATACAGTCCAAATTGCTCTTAACCACCTTAGGAAGGTGTCATTTTCAAGCCCCACACGTTCTCTGCAAATAATCAGCACATCTAGTATCCTCAGCATTGGAGCAGATCACCACTTCCCTAGTTGAGTTCCTGATGAAGTCCTTGGCTTGAGTGTAGGGACTTTAAACACTAGAATATTGCATGAAGGAGCTGAAACCTTCTGCCACTTTTGCCACTGGCGCTTATTCTGGGGCAGATGCCTGTTTAGTGGAATGACGCTGGCACTGTTGCTTTTTTTTTTTTCTTTCGGCCAGGCACAAATAGTTAAATTTGCAAAAGTTAAGCACTTACATGATGCAACTGTATGTAACATTTCTAAGGGGAAACCAATTTGTGGGCAGAGAATAGGTATGTGGATAGATATACCTACGTGATCTTGAAAGCCACACAAGAACTGGTACAGTGTTTACATCTGGGCAGAATTTTTTTTTATCACTTGTGTATTTTTTTATACTATAAAAATAATGTTGGGGGAAAGGTAATATTTATGTAATAAAAATTTCAAAAGTCAATGAGAGAGCAAAAGGCCATTGCAGATACTGTTCTCTCCCCCAGACACTCCCCCTGGATTTGGTTTCGTTTCACAGGGATGAGACTGGAATTGTGGGCACCTGCCATTTTGACTTTGCTTGGAGGTGAAAACACCAAGTTCTGAGGTTTTTCATGACTGTTGCTGCTTCCTGAGAAGTTGAATGGCAAGAAGCACACGTCTGTGTCCATATCCTCCAGTGTGTGCTCTGGGTAAGCTTGACCAAATCTCTGAGCAGGGTTGGGGGGCTACAGGAGATGGAGGGGTGGAGGGAAGGGTGCTCCACTGCCACCTCATATGACCCTCACTAAGTATTCATTTCTCCTCATGGTTGTCAGGTGGGCATGGTTAAGACAACTGTCCCCTTCATGCTAACAACCAGCCTGGAGCCACCTTCCACATGATGCTGTCCCTCTCCTTTGAGAGTCTCTAGTCATTCAGCATCACAGAGCCCAGATGACAGAGCCTGCTCTGGCTGGGCCAACCCCAGTCAAATCTGAATGTCGTCCTGCTTCTCCGTCCTAACGTATTAGCGTTCACACTGTCAGGCTCCATGCTCCTGTCTCCCTAGCTTTCTGGGTTATAGTAGGAATCCTCAGAAATGAGTGGGGGTGGCCAGTGACTTCAACAGAGCCTCTTGTCTCTGGCCACTGTATAGTGAAATCTTCCCTCCAATCTGGAGTCTATTGTGGAATGAAAGATGCTTTTGTGGTAGCAAGAAAACCCGGGTTAACTTTTCACGTCGTCTTGGTGCCAGGATATCAGTGAAGTGCTCCTGGAAGTTCAGAGAAATACAGTGAGGCACTCTCCTCCACACAGAGCCCCTTTCACCCCGAGGCACTTGTCAGACTATGTATGGGGATTACCTCACCACCCTCTTTGGGGTTGCAGGGGCAGCTGCTGACTTCCCAGATGCTTCACATATCCAGCCCAGAGGAAGTGCGGGGGCGCCGAGGGCCGCGGGATGTATTATCTAAGCTGGCCCCTGGCCAGGGTGAATAGTGGCATCAGTGACCACGGGGTCCCTTGCCTTCAGCTTTCCAGCTCACCAGGAAAATGACAACTCCTTGTGAGGCTGAGGGAAAAAGGAAGGACAGGACAGCTTGCTGGGGCTGGGGCCTCCCTCATGGAGCTTGGGCCAGGGGGATCTTGGATCATGGGAATTGGAGCAGGCACAGTTGTGCTACCCAGCTCCTTGGAAGTCATGGTGTGTTTTAGAAGGAATCGCTTTCTAAATAAGGGCGTGTCACTTAATTGGCTTGGGTGTGAAGGAATAGCATGCAGTGGCTCCCAGCAGGGCTCCTCCTGGGGAGCAGATTGACTATGGCCCTTACTTGCCACTGACTGCCTCCTTCACAGCCAGGCTAGAAGACTGACTGGTGCCACACCAGTCCCCTCCTGGGGCATTGAGGGATGCAATTATGCCAGAGAACAATCCCCAAACTGATTTCCCTGGCACCTCAGTGGCTTTAGGCAAAAGGCTTACATGCCAGGAAATTCATTGAAAAAGATCCTAGAGCTCTTGTCGGCATCCCCACCATCCTCAGGTTACTGACGACACCGAAGTCCAGAGAGAGACCCAGAGAGAGGTAGGCTAGCCCCTCTAATAGTTTTGGGGGTGGGACAAGGAGCCAGTTCACCTGATGGGAGTCATATGCCATCTCTGTCCTCCCTTGTATTGGTGTCCCCCTGCTTCAAGGCCTAGAGCCAGCTCTGCCTTGGCAGTGAGGGCTGGCCTGGTTAGTCCCCAAGTGGTTGCATAGTAGCTGAACTCCAGGGCCTGAGGCTGAGGCTAAAAAGCTCATTTGTGTTTAATTAATGAATCATGAAAGTAATGTGTGCTCATGGTAAGTTCAAACTGTACAAAGAATGTGAAGTAAGACATAAGTCCTAGTTCCCATTTCTGAAATGAAAGTATTTGAATGTATTAACAGAATGTAGTTGCCCTTTCTTCCTGCACCTAGCCTTCCAGCATGAACAGCCTTTTTAGTTTCCCAGTCACACTCATTTGTGTTATCCCAGGAGCCAGGGAAGGCCTGGCACCGGGGGGCAGTTCTAAGGGAGATGGCACAGACAGCACCGCACATTGGCACAGTGCTGTCTGGCTGGCGGCGTGCTTACATACCTGTTCCACGTGGCGCCCTCGGGATCCTGCAGCCCCATCCACAAACAAGCACAAGTTACAAGGCTCATGTAGGCTGCATAGCTCACATAAGCCGGGCCTGGGAATAAAGGCCGGCACTTCCTGCTAGGAAGGCCAGGCCCCTGCTGCTCACCAAGCATCTAGAATAGGCTTGATGGGGAGCACAATGGAAAGTTCCCTGCACTTTTCCCACAGGAAGATGAATCTGCCGAATTTTAATTCACATTTTCAGATTACATTGCTGTGCTAGGCCCTGGCTATATTTTAGTTGAGTTGCTGCATACAGATTTGGTATGTACAAGTAGCCACCTTAAGTGGGAGAGTTCTAGAGGAGAAGTGGCAATGTGCTGTAGGGGAAAAGAATATAGGATTTAGAGTTTACCATTTGTGTAGTAACATTAGCAGCTAATACTTACTGAAAGCTTTCAACGGGCCAGGCAATGTTTTAAGCACTTTACATGTATTACTTTACTGAATTATCATAACCCTGAAATAGGAACTATTTTTCCCATTTTATAGATGAAGAAACCAAGGTGCAGAGATTAATGTGCCCAAGGTCACGCAGTGATGTATTCCTGTTGGTGGAAGCAGGTTTCAAGCTCAGGCTGTTTAACCCACTTAAATCACTCCACTGCTTTGGCCTGCTGTTTCCTCCTCAACAAAATTAGCCTGATGATAAAACATGTGAAAGTCACTTTAGAGCTGGGCTGGAAGAGACGTCCATGGACGATAGACTATAGCAATTACGTTATCTTCACACAGTGGAATACACTGCAACAAAAAGGAACAGATAACAGCTAGGTGCAATGACATAAAGGAACCTTACAATCAAAATGTAGAGGGAAAAAATTCAGGGATAATATAAGTATGGCTTCATTTACATAAAATTTTAAAACAGGAAAAACAATAGATTGTTCTAGGATACGGGCAAGGGGGTATCTTAAAACCCAGGAGAGTGCTTTACCTGAAGGTGGGGTGATGGTGTGGGCACACGAGCCGTGACAGAGGCACCTCAGGAGGCTTCCAAGTATCCGCAGTGCCCTGTTTCTTAACCCGAGTAGTGTTTACGTGTGGATTTCGGTGATTATTGTTTAAATTACGCACACATTTAATATACTCTTCTGATAATATTTCCCAATTTTAAAAAATCCAATTCTGATTCCATGGCCCTGGCCTATTAATATGCAGATTCCTGGGGCCCCTTGTTAAAATGGCGAGTAATCTTCCCCACCTCTAGAGCTATATTCTCCTCATTCTACCTAAAACCAACCTAGAAATCTGCATGTTAACACTTTCTGGGGCTTTTTGGTGATTCTGTCACTTGAGAGCTGCTCCAAGTAGGAGCCAGCGAGCTGGTGTGACACATCTGTGTATAGCGAGGCCTGACACCACTGGGAGAAAAAAATAAAAGCAACCTCACCCCAGGCACATCTGCAGATTACAACTTCCCCCTCACCCCCTCTCCCCACAAAAAACCCTTCAGTTCCTGTCATACAGAATTCTAGTATGTCACTTACATCTCTATACTTTTTCCATAATCTAAAAGTGTGAGGTCCTGTAATGCAAACCACTCAAGGCGTTGAACATCTGGCCACAGCATGAGCCTTGGAAAAATTTTGCCTCTTGGTATCCATGGTGTCTCAAGCAAAGCAAAACAGTGTGCAAGGGGTGGAATATGGAAAGCAATTGAACAGAACCCCTTGTTAAAGGGGTATAAAATGTCACCGAGAGCCTCTACTGTTTTATTGCATGAGAGCAGTAAGTATTAGTAAGAGCCTTCCTGGGTTCTCTCATCACTTGGGTTTCCCCCAGCCCTTGCTTCCATAAAGTCTTAAAATGTAAATCCTGGTTTTGGAGGGAATACAGTAAAATCAATAAATACAGTAAAATTAGTCCATAAATACACTAGCCTTTCGTTCCAAGTCGCTCTCCAAAGCCGGCCCCCTCCCATCCTCCAATCCTGCCTTTGTCTTCACTTGAACCTGAAGCGTCCATCCAAGCCTGGGACCTCTTTTCTTGGTGTTGGAAACCAACGTAAGCCTCCAACCGTGAGAGGTAAGGGACAGCTGCAGTTCTCATTCCCGCCACGCTGGCTCCCAGGTGCTGTGCTACAGTGAAAGCAAGTCTCAGGCCACAAGCACAAAACTTATTAGTGAGCAGGCAGTAAAGATCCACGCCACCTGCTCCTGCAGCTCGGTGAAAGTGCCTGTTCACTCTCTTTGGAGGCACTTCCGTGGCAAATGTGAGGATGTGAGCACAGTAGGGTCAGATGAGAAAGAAGGATCAGGCGGGAATCCTCTGCTGAGTGAGTGTGTGTGTGTGTGTGTGTGTGTGTGTGGTGGGTGGGTGCGAGGGATGAGTTGCAGGTCCTATAGGAGTTCTAGACTAAGACGTCCCGAAGGTCTGACAAACCTGGGCTCACCCAATTCTTATTCTTCTTTTCATGGGGACAGAGGTATCTATATAGTGTTTCTGGCCAGTCACATATTTTGAACTTGACTCATTTCGCTAATGAAAAGGTATTTCTGAGATCCCTGTACTAATTATAGGGGAGTAGAGATCCATTTCCAGAAGGTTGTGATTACTTTGGTCAGTGTGCGGGCAGAGGGGCAGGAAAGGGAGATGCCCTATAGCCAAAGCTGCTGCCTGGCCCCCTGGCCCCTGCCCCCACCCAGGAAATCCCAGCAATCTCAAAGAAGGACGTGAAGCAGCCGGAGCTTCCTGAGGCAGCTGAGCGCCACATGGGTGGCCTTGCCCTGTGGTAGTGGCATAGTATTGGCCTCAGCTGGGTTCCACGGCACCCCACTAGCCCAAGGAGGCTGTGGAGGCCCGAAGGGTGCCCCAGGGTGCCACTCATTTCCCCAGGAAGCCAAGCTCACCTGGTGTGGGGGACCCATTGTAGCTGCCACCCTCTCCTCCCACTGGGGTCTCCATGGGCCTCGGAGGCACCACCTTTCCGGCCTCACCTGTGAAACCCTAACAAGGCATGCAGGGGCTGTGCGAGTCCCCTTGGAGACAGAAGGGTCCAGGCTGGTGGCAATTGTCTAGGTTTGTGGGCCATTAAAAAACGAAGTAGATTTTACATTCTCACTGTCTAATATGGTAGCTACTGGCCACATGTGGCTATTTAAGTTAAATTTGTGTTAATTAAAATTAAATAAGATTTAAAATTTGGTCCCATTACATGAGCCGCATTTCAAGTGCTCCGTAGCTACATGACTAGGGGCTCCCATGTTGCGCAGTGCGGGTCCAGGCAATTTCAAATGGACAGCGCTGTTTTAGATGCCTGCATTGAACAAAACAAGATGTTGTCATCACCAGCAAATAAATGTTCAATGTAGTATAATTGTGTCCTTAACAAGCTGATGTGAGCAGGCTTCTCAAATGTTAATGTGCACATGAATCACCTGGGATGTCGTTAAAATGCAAATTCCGATTCAGCAGGTCCGGGGTGAGGCCCTAGATCCTGCAATTCTAATAAGCTCACGGGTCGTGCTGCAGCTGCTCCAGGGACCACCCTTTGAGCAGGAAGGGGTTAGCAGATTCACTGAAAAACGCTTAGGGTGTATTACAGGGGTTGAACCTCGGGAATGGGACTCAAGTTCAGAATTGCAGGCCAAGTGCGGCGCATCACCTTCTCGGCCTCGGCCACTGAGTGACCTCACTCAGATACGACGTCTCAAGTCTGAAGTTCAGGCCTGTCATGAATGACAGGCCCAGCCCAACGGCCCCTTTGCCAGGGGACAGCTTCACTGCCCTCTCCCACCTTAGGGCTCTGCAGGTACCTAACTCCCGGGGCACTGTGAAGGCCTGCGGTGACAGCTGTCTGGGACAGCTCTGCTCAGACGGTTAACTGGGTGCCTTGTCTCAGCCTCCTTTCTTTCCTGTCTCTTTTCAAATGTAAAGACAGAAAAGCGTGGGTGATGTAGTGTATATAGTTAAAAAAAAGAAGGAAATTTTTAAAAGATAGAAAACACAAAGTAGCCACATTCCCACCTCCCCAAATCACCATTGTTACAATTTTTCATGCACTGTTTCCAGCGTTTTCCACGTACATTGCTACAGTCTGTTAATTTGTCGGCCCTCTCCATGACCGCTGCCTCTTAGTCTTCACGCCTCTTGCAGTCCCTTCCCCTTGAGTTCAGGCTGGCCCTGCGACATGCTTTAACTACAGAATGTGGCCGAAGTGACAGTCGGCACCAGGTCCAGGCCTAGGCCTTGAGGAGGGCTGGCAGCTGGTGTTTTTGTCTTCTTGGAAGCCCTGAGCAGCCGCATGGCACGTCTGGCTGCCCTGCG